>ATSW01088439.1:0-20308 GCA_000444245.1 Botryllus schlosseri
ACTCAGAACTGATTACGTGAGCAGAGACAGGATAAAAATTGATGGCAATATATATGCAATTCCCGATCATATTGACCGATTCAATCATGAATTACAGAAAATTTTCGCGCTTCGCGCGTCTAGGCGATAAAACCCGTCTCTCTAAATCGCCCCGAAGGCAGCATAATTGGTAGTCCTATAGCTCACGACTGAAGCGTCCGCATAATTTGATAGGTCCAGTCTTTATCAAAAGCTAGTTTCGCACTGATTACAAAAATGCAAATTGGAATCTCGCCAGGGCAATAAAACTACTCCGAAATAGCCTCCAAAGGTCGACTGTTCTGAATGGCCAATGGCGTCAAGTGATTGATCGGAACAATGCCAATTTTCATATTTTGATGACATTTGGGTCCGTTTAATTGCCCTGGTATTCGTGCGGCCCCGACCGTGCTATGAAATTCTAAATTTGGCCCTGACACCGAAAAAGTTTGGGAACCACTGCTATACATCATGAGTCCATTTATATGTTGCGAATACATCGAGGACAAAAATAACGTATGAATAGGACGTCACATATTTTTGTTCTGATGTTTTTGCAGCAGATAACGTCCTTTTTCTAGTCCTATCCCGACTGCAGGCAGTTAGTGTTATGGTCGATTTGGGGTAAGGTTACGTTAAGGTTAGCTGAAGTTATCTTGAACGCCTACCTTGTTATATTGAATGCCCACTATAACGACACTCGCTATTTTCCCCCCATGCTACACACATTGGCACGGTTTCAACACATAGATTCGATCAACGCACGGCAGACGAAGAGTCCCAACCTGTCTCCTCTCGTCCATCATCCTCAGCTTCCACTGCATCATCCTGCGCGCCATCTCCAAACGGTCCTGCCCGGTTTGGACGGCCCGCGTCAAGTTCGATATCACCTGGTCCTTCCGCCCGACGGAAACCTCGTAAGTGTGCAGCAGTTCTTTCAACTGCGAGATCTCGTCCTGGAAAATTGGCGGTTAGGAATATGAATAAAATAAAAAATGACTAAATAAAGAAAGAAATTAGCGGAAAACTGTACGACAGGCTTCTGGTGGCGCAAAACTTTGATAATGCGTTAAAATATATATCGATATCGGCAGATTCATTGATTCAAGGACCTTCGAAAATCTCCAAAACCAGACTCGGAACACTAGATAAATGTATTGTACGAAACGAGCCAATCTTGGTGTACGGACATTTGCCGTTCTCGTGCTTATGATAATGCAATCAATCCGATTTCATGAACTCAATTTAACTTTTGTTGTAATTCTTTCTAATATGGAATTTCAATAAAATTACTAGATTTTTGGAATTCAGCAATTCTAATTATAATCCAAAATAATCTAAAAGCTTACTAGAATAGGTTAGGGTCGCGGGTTTAGATTCAAGTTTGGGATCTAAGGTACAGGGTGCTTCTAAGCATCTTCACGGGGTACATTGATTGGCGATGGTTACAGGGAGCACTTCTTGTTGTGGATTAAGAAGTACGCCAGACCCTAAAATCGTTTTGGGGCGTAGATGAAAGATTTGCGGGAATATCACCACGTATTTTCTGGTAAAAGAGGTCACCTGCAGCTTGTCCACGTCCGATTTGTGACCCTGCTCCATCTCGGACACTTTTCTGCGGTGCTCCTCATCGATAGAAATTTTAGTCTGACTCAGCTCGGCCTACAGAAAATGTAGCACGAGAGTTTACAAACTTTTTCACGGCCAGACAGAAATAACATCAACACTCAATGTATCTCCATATTACCATTTGAAGCTTCTTGGAGGTACGCAACTTCAACCTACAGTTCAGGTTCATGTAGGCCTATATACTATTCAACTGCATACTGCACGCCAGTGGTTCCCAACCTTTTTGCATGCCGGAGCCGCATTTCAAACTTCAGAGTACGTATGGAGCCGCATGAGAACATGCGAGTAGGCTACTTATAACTAAATTTTAAGGTAGCTATCCTACCTTTGGATGTCACCATCCAGATAATTCAAAAGCAAGCACATAGACTTCTATAGATTCTATCTCGGTTATTTTAGCATTGATAGACGCAGATTGGCGAGTGCTGTACATTGAAATAAACTGAAAATGCGTATCATTACTACAACATACTATTATGTCGTTATGTGATAGCTCTTCACACATTCTAGCACTTAATGCACAAGTTTGCGGAGGGTTATACGCTGAGTAATATTGGACTTATTGCAATTTATATTTGATTATGAGCCGTTATTTTTATGTCACTAAAATTGTGATGAAATTTACTCTTCACAGAGACGGTATATAAAAGTCTGTGACCTGTAGAACCCAAGACATATCCTTGTCTGACACGAATTCATCCATAGCAGCCTTAGATGGCTTTAGACATACTAATATCCCTCATTTTAGCATTCATATACAGAAATTCACTATAACTATTCATAGAAACAAACAACAACTGTCTGATATATTTTTATGGCATATTTAGAGGTCAACCAAAGCCGCTAGAAGGCTACCTCAGAGCCGCGGTTGGGCATCATCGATCAGCAATGTTCTTGACTAGCTGCTGACAATTACACCTGACGAGTGTCAGCCGAAATTACTCAGGTTTACTTCAATACGAATATATTATTCAATTGTAGGCTGACACCATATTCTCACACAGGCCAGGCCAGAGAACATCATTAATTCATGGACTCGTGAATAAGTCATTACAATCAGAGACGCACTAAAACTCACCAAAACCATAGTCTTCAATTTCCCGTGCCACTGATCCAAACGTTCGTTCATGCGCACCATATGCGGGTCCTTGTGTCTATATGACCCTTCTTTACCCGTCTTTGGGTCCTTTAAGTATGTCGAGATAGCGACCGGCTGTCTTGAAATGGGGTCGGATCGGTCCGATGCGGAGGTGGGTGAGGGTGAAAGCATGGGACCGCGGTACGGGGTCCGGCCTGGAGACGGCATCGGTCTAGGTGTGTGCTCTTCTGAATTAAGCAGACAAAAATCAGACCCAATTAAAAGACAGAATGAATTGTGGAGCATCGTTGCATATGCATAGTAGGGGTGTTCGAAAATGACTTTTTTCCCCAAATTGTACTGGCTACTTGATAAAATTGTTAGGTTACCTAATTTAGGCCTACACATCAAATTTGGTTCAATTCCAGCCAGTAGCCGCATCGCTACAGGAGAAGATAGTTTCTATTTATTGGATAAAAACTTCAAAATTTTCTGTTCACCCCACGAAAGGGTTAGGTTGTCTATAGAAATGATGTTCACCAAATTTGGTTCAATTCCAACCAGTGGAAGCGGAGTTATTGCCGTCGAAAAATTTGGATTATCAATAAAATAGTATTTACGGTGACCAACTCTTTCAGTTATTTATTATAGGTGTGCCCACCGGAAAAGCTATTTTATTCAAATCCAAATTTTTCGACGGCAATAACTTCGCTTCCGCTGGTTGGAATTGAACCAAATTTGGCGAACATCGTTTCTATAGACAACCCAACCCTTTCATGGGGTGAACAGAAAATTTTGAAATTGTTGTTAATTTATTTTGATATAATAAATAGAAAATTTCTTCTCCTGTAGCAATGCGGCTACTGGCTGGAATTGAACCACATTTGGTGTGTAGGCCTAAATTAGGTAACCTAACAATTTTATCAAGTAGCCAGTACAATTTGAGAAAAGAAGTCATTTTTGAACACCCCTAATGCGTAGGTTACCTCATTTTGAATTGGCGAGTGTTAATTGCGTGAATATTCAGCAACGGGGCGGAAAAAAAAGAGGTTGGGGGCTTTCCTTTGCCACCGGTCGTTCAAACATGAATACCCTCAACCTGAACTATGCATTATATATATAAAGTATGCCTACCGTGCAAAGATAGGGTAATACTGAAGTGCCACTCAGGCTGACATCTCGATTGTTATAATTCATCACGAGTACCGTACAATCAAAACGAACTGCAATCGAATGCTAAAAAACAAGCCATTCTCACCACATCCTACTATAAGACACAAAACAAAACATTAATTTTGTGCTACTGAACAATATTTAGCAAGTCGGAGTGGTAATCGCGCTGGAGTATTCTGGCACTTACTTAAACAACCGACGCCGGCCACAAAAACTTTAAAAATCAATATCATGATTGATACATACCCAGAAATTTCAACAGTTTACGTTTTAATATCGGTACCTGGCCGCCAATTCTCCGTTTGCCTTCTAGCGGTCTCCGGCTCTTCGCTACCGACTGCGCTGTCTTCTTCTGTGTGTGTCGAACGAGTGGTTACCGTTGAGCCGGCTGTGTACGAAAATACAATCGTAAAATAACATACAAACACTGTCAACTACCAGAGGGGCTCAAAGTAATCACAGTTTGGTATGGTACTCAAGTAGTATGAAAGTAAAGCTGTACATTTCTACTACTTTACAACAAATACAAGGAGAGATTTGCAAAATATGTCAAACTACTTCAAGTGTAGATATGAAGGGGCCTGGCATGTACTCAAGTAGTTTCAAGAAGAACACATGGTCGAATGTGGCCACTTGCAAAATATTCTATAAAATTAAGATCTTGGTCATTCATGGTAACTTCATCAATAAATAAAACCATTGCTTTGTGGGTGGGCGCTAAATATAGTGTGAAATTGACCAAGATATTAATCTTACCTATCTCGTCTGAGATCGACGCAGCAAAATATTGCTTAGAAATTTGGTGGAGGCTATTTATAACAATCTCGCTTGTAGACACAACATGGAAACATATCCCAAAAGTACTTTGTGCTATTTAAAATTCAAATTACAAAGATTCTAAAGTATATAGAGCGAGTGTAGCCTACTTTTTCCCCAAACCAGGGTTGCAACCAAGTCACAAGGTCGCGAGTCACAAGTCAATCTCACATTTATAGTTTTGACTCAAGTCAAGTCGAGTCCGGCTTTAATTCACCACCGAGTCAAGTCCGAGTCCAAGTTAGCTACTAGAGGGTCAAGTTCGAGTCATAGTGTTTTGACTCGAGCCCAAGTCAATATGCTTACTGATCAGTTTTCAGTTCAATGCGGTTCAGCAAACTTTTTCAACTCTGCTTAAGTGATATAGAATGGCTCGCATTTATAATATCGTACTTTTCTTCAGTCTCAACAGTTTCTGGCCCTATTTTCCAAGTATCAGGACTGATAGACGAAATACCAATCATGTGGTGACCTTACTATTCTTCGAAGTTACAATGAAATGGCTGTCTTGGACGTCCTAGTCTCAAGTCATGCACAATGACTCGAAAAATTGACTCAAGTCAAGTCAAGTCAAATACTTTCTTGTGCATCCCGAAAAAGTACAAGTATTTTGTTACTGCCCACTTCTGTCAAGGAGGCAATACAATACTCACTGGAATATTCTCCGATAGTGGTCAACGGCTGTTGGTCAACACCAGATAATCGAAGCTGCGGCAAGGTAGTAGACTCCGTAGCGACTGTACTTGGGTTCCATTTCGGAGTCACGATTGCATACTTTATAAGCTCGTCATACTCTTCCTGTAAAATGAATTAGACGAGAAATCATTGCAATGTTAAGTTTCAGGACAATAATGTAGGATCTGATCTTCATTGAGAGAGACAAACCAGTTCAAACACTGACTTGGACAACTAGATAATTAAGCTAATTAACGCAAAAGCTGATAAAGTCATTCTAATCTTATTTGAGAAAAGTTTCTACGCCCTAATTTCAATTCGAATGTCTGCTTTTCTTGAAAACACTACCAGAGAACTGTATGGTGCGGAACGAGTTTGACACAATTCCAACCCTTAGAAGCAAAGTTATTTCAGTTTTTCATTCATAATTCTGGGTTTTCACACCGTCAATGCTATACTTGCAAATTTAAAACTATAAAATGCAATAACTCCGCTTTTAGCCATTGGAATTGAGAAAAAATTGTTATGCAACATTCTTCTCTTGGCAACTTCAGTAGCCCTAATTCTAATCTGATTTCGACAATCTGAGTCATATTTAAGTTAATTGCGCACATTTTAGTTAATATAGGCCTACATGACACACAGTCTGTCCGACAGACCACAGATATAGGAGTGGGGTGAAATTGGCTATAATTATGTCTGAAATGACATCATATACATTGGTGACAAATGACAACATCCACATATTTTGATGATTGCGAGATTTTTCGATTTTCTGGGATAGGGTTATGCATATAAATATGAGGTGGGTTTGGTTAAGTCGAGCTTTTGGATTCATTTGCATGTGTTATGTTATCATTGGGTAACGGTTATGTCAGGAGTACACTACAAAAAAAAATAAGACATTTTTTATCTTATTATCTTAAAGTGACTTTTTATGAAAAAATGTCTTAAAGACCAATTAGTCTTACCAAGTACTTTATGTCTCAAAAGTAAGCCAGAAATTGATCGAAAATGGTAGCAGTGCCTTGGGGGCGTCCTTTTCAATGTTAGGGGTCTGAGCGGAGGAGGGGAAGGATGAGAGAGACCAGAAATTGCAGTGTTGAGATGATCCTGACTAAGTTTACAAGGTATTCACTAGATATAGTTATCAAGGTACATGCCACTTACTACTCACGTGTACTATTCAGATCAATATATATATGGTTGTCTGAGTCGAAAATAGCATTTATGGTGAGTGGGTGGTAAAATGAGACCAAATCATCCTCATTTCTTAAATTTGAGACCAAATTTGTCTAATTTTGAGACCAATTTGTCTAATTTTTTTTTGTAGTGTAGTGTTATAATGTTGAGTCAGAGGTCAGTTTCGGGGTTAGGGTAGAGGTTAACCAAACCCAAACTGGCTTAATATGTCCTCTTCCTAACCTCTGAAGTAAATCAATCCCAATTCCATCACTAGACTCCATTTAAACGACTATTCCAACCCTATACACAAGTCCAGCGTCACCTCCCAATTATAAATCCACCCATACATATTGCATAGCTGCAGTGAACCTTGTGCGATGCCAGACTGGCCAGTATACCACTGCTCCAACAGTGTTTATGATTATTCTGATCATTCATTAGTCAATTTGGTTGATACGCAACGGTTGGCAAGCAAATGAACAATCTGTTCGCTGATGGCCTGATGCTTCTTATACCAAATTAGTCCACACGCCATTACAAAAAGCCAAACATATCCCACCTGCAGCTCAGTTGAGACGGAGCTTCCCCTCGATGTCTCTGACGGCAAATTGGGTAATTCCTCTCTTTCTTCGCTCATCGTCGACATCTTTTTATTATAATTTACGCAAACACGGATTTTCACACAAAACAAAAACCACTCGATGTTTGCAACGAAATGATTTAAATGGCGTACCGGTTGCCACGCTTCACTAAGCTAACATATGGCTCACGGTACCCGAACCGGATAACAGTATCTCCTCAAGTTTTTATGCGATCCGTAGCTGAGACACAACCTTCAACCAGTATTTAGTGCAATTATGCAATATTCTGCGAGTGTTACAATGCTATACAACTATCTTCCGTGGGGTTGACCGGCAATATTACCACAAAATACCCACAACAGCACCATGAAGACATTCTCAATAGCATATCACAGGAAATGTAATCTGTAGCTCTGAAGCTTTGCTCTTTTTATGGATGTATCAATCACGTCGATGCTCTTCGTCTCTACGAAGACAGGCCAACATGCACATTATATATGCACCTCACTCATGTATCTCTCCAACAGCTCAATCCACTGAGACTTCCTTGTTGCAACCTCAGTCCTAGTATCAAACTTTTGGCCTTTCTCAAGCATCTTGCACCTTAAATAGAGGCTCTTACCTACTAACAACCGTCATTGTTTAATGTCTATACAAGTTTTCAGACAAAAGCACGGATAAAAGTCGAAATGTACACACATCAAAAATTGTAACAGACAAACGGTACAGTGCAGATTCACATAAATCAATGATATCACACAACTATCCGGACATTTAGTTGAAAATTCAATAAATGAAAGCAGGTATCATGCAAAACACACTTCACCCAGCTTGTACGGGCTGGTTGATACACTTACTAGTCCTTATACAGCGAAAATTGTAACAACGGGAAAATATGTGCCTGTAACAATCCTATTGCACAGGAAATCAAAGAAAAAACACCAGCCAAACAAATAGCATCGCTCGCTCCCACATAAAGGGCGCCATTTGGACTGCGAGCTAAGTGCAGAAAATTACGTAATGCTAGAGTTACCACATTTTGGGAATCTGAAAAGAGAAAACTTTTAGAAGATTATCGGACTTACAATACCGGAGTAAAATTGGTAAATTTATGGGAGTTTGTAGCTGGTTGACTAAAAAAAAGGTAATTTTTCCGACTCGACTCCAGAAATATACACTTTTATTGAATCCCGCCGTTGGAGTCAACTCCTGAAAGGCCCGCCGGAACGTTACTTGAGTACTGATTTCCTATATCTTAGTTGAATTTTAACACAAATTTAACCAAAATTCTCTAAAAAGAGGACATTTGGGCGTCATCCGATGAACCTTTCAAAATGTCAAAATAGAGGACAAATCTTCTTAAAGAGGACGTATGGTAACCCTACTTAACGTGGACTTCGACGATTTAACGTCCAGTCATTGAGAGCAAGCCTTCACTGGTATACAAGGTTTTTGGAATTCACAGGACTAATTCTCCACCACGGTTAAGGTAAAATTACGCCTCCAGTCATAATACTGATTCTTGGCAGAGGGAGTACTTTTACGCTTCAACAGTACTCAAGCGGTTTTGTTTTTTTACAGACAGTCTGTAACTCGAAAATGCCGTGCAAATCATCAAGGATTACATATTCTACATACAAAATCAAATTTACACACAAAGAAATGCATCCAAAGGCCCGAATTTAGCCCATTCTTCAAGCCGTTTGATCGTACTGTTGTTCCGCGTCGGCGCGCAACACTAACGCCTGCACGGTGCGGGTCAGGTCCCCCGAGCACTGGTTGAAAATGTCCCTGTTCAAGTCAAGGTCGTGAAATCCCATCTCGTAGAGTTGGTCGAGAGGGCCCAACTCCACCTCCTGATAGCGTCTGGTCTGGAAGCTCGGGGGCGGTGTGTGGAATATGTCCTGGTCCTGATCGTCTGATGTCCCAGGGCCGTCTGCGGAAACTCCTCCATCCTGGAAAGAGAAAATGCAATTGATAAAAATATCATTGGCCCTCGAGTAAAATCAACTAGAGAGGCAAAATCGAATACCTTTGGACAATTATTTAAAATTCTTTATTTTTTAAAATATGAAACTGACGATATCGATGGTAATTTTTTGACATTAGAAAAAATTTCATACTTAGAATTTCAAAAAATGCAAATCTGACGATATTCTTGTTATTGTTCTTTTCTCGAGAGTGTGAAAAACATTTCAAATTTCAAAAAGCACGAAACTTACGATATTAAGGGTAAGTTTTAGATTTAGAAAATTTCAAAATTGAAAATTGCAAGCTTTTACAAAATGCTGAGAAACTTAAAATTCAAGAAAATGCGAAACTTACGGTTTCAAGACTCGGTATTCTGGGCAGACGCAATCTCTCCTGCGTCTGTCTGTCGTCCTGTATACTATGACTCGGAGACGCCACCGCAAACGGCTCGGTCGGAAAGACCCCTGCAAACTCCAATGGCGACTGACCAGCCCCGGAGGTGCCCCGAGGGGCTGGGATTGGTTTTTCACCTGACAACGGGTTGCTGTCGACCACAGACTGTGGTACTGGGATCGGGTTTCGGGTCCAACCTTGTTCAAAAGGCGGGAACGGCGGGGCAGTGGTTGAATTCGGGATTTGGTACGGGGCGTCGATATTCAACACAGAATTCGGGACTGGTTTCGGTTCTTGCGCGTAAAGCACGATTTTAGCCGGCGACGCGGTAGACATTTGGTTCATCGGGACTTTTGGTTTTGTGGCGGGGCACTCCACGGGATGGTCCGGGTTGGCCAAAAATTCATCAAATTCTTTATGAATACGCTCGGTTAGTGATTCGTTATCGACAGATTGAGGGGTGACACCTCCGCTCGATGGCGGACCAGTCGTGTCTGGGTTAGGTGGTATTACGATGTGCCGGGCGGTCGATTTCGGGAGGGTCTCCGTTTCGGGGAGGGACGAATTCTCGGGGCGGGTCACGGACCCAGGTTGAGATTCGGGTTCGGGTTCGGATTCTTCGTTTTGGGGTGAGGCTTCGTCTTTTTCTTGTCCAGCCGCAGAGTCTACGCTTCCGTCTGAATTTGAAAAAATAAATTTGTAAAATAAAATTATTTAAAAAAAATCTAATATAAAAATATTGAATCTACTCATCTCTGACACCTGCGAAATTTAATTCAATTTTCAAGTTTTTGCGAATTCACTCATTCTGATACTAAAAAAACTGTGCAGCTATATCGTTCTAATCCTAATTTGAATACTGCTGAAAATATTCTAGTTGTCAAACCTTCTTCGGTGTACTGCGACTCGTTGAGAGGCTTGTTCACGTCAAAACAATCCGGCAGTGGTACGACCACGAATGACATCATAGAGGGCGGTTCCTCCTCCAAGGCGTAGTCCACGCTTTGCAGATCTTCAGAGCTGGCCCTCTCGGGTTCGGCAACTTCAGATCCGCTCTCTTCTGGCTGTGATAAGAGTCAACTATACATATATTTCTAAATGAACAGATAGCGCAGAGCAACAAGTCATTGAAATATTCGGGGCAGCGACCTCAACCGCTGCTGTTGAATGTTCTTTCACCATTCTTGGTAAGCTTCTTAGTAAGGTCAGACACTTTCTGCCCGAGAATGTAGGAAAGTATCTTTCGTTGTACTACAACAAATTTTAATTACTACTTCTACCATAAAACGTGATGTAACTACTGGAATTCTTCATAGGGCCAGATTTCGGTAAAATGAAGTTTTTTTCATGTAAAAATTTGTCAAAAAAGTTATTCCAGGCCAAACCACTTCGTAAGGACAGACAGTTCCAACCAGATATAAAGATAAGTAGTACAATTCTTACATTGTGGGAAAACACCTAATTTACATACACAAGGTCAAAAAATGTCAAAAGTTGGATTTGAATAATCGCCTAGTAATATGAAGCTGTTTAAACGTAGCCTACAACTCATTTCGGATAAGTTGTATGTGAAAGAGACTTTTGAATAAGCGCCGTTAAATTCGCTTCACCATTACGCTATCATATTTAACCGCACCTGTTGACACCACAAGGCACAAAATCCCGCTTCAAATTTTGTGTGGCGAATTCCGCAGGAAACAAGCGTACCATTGAATTTAATTTCAATAGAATAATACAAACCTCATCTTCGGCGTCGCTTTCCTCGTCGGAACTGAAAGAATGCGTGTGCGGTTCCGTGAAGTTCTCAATATCGTTCTGTCAACAAAACGCGTGCATTGTTACCGTCATGTTCGCATGCGTCTACAGGGCAAACATTGTACTGTGAGTCAACGGGGAGTCATCGATTGCTCGCGCGTTGAGATATTCTATCCACGTCGGTTCGTTAGTTCATTCGTGGAACTGCTTCTACTTAAGTAAAGAATTAGGTGGTCGGTATTGCAGTAGTTCCATTTTTTCAGAGTACTCTAGTACGTATAGCTTACTTCCACTGCTTACTCCAGCGTATATGTTTGATGAATACTTCTACTCCCAAGTAAAACAGATTTTTAGCCAAAACCACTCAATATTTACACTTAGGATTTTGGTAAGTAGAAAGAGGTTTCGGGACGATTCCATCGCGTGTATGAATGTAATTGTCATGACGTTCGGACGAAATAGCACTCTTATAGCGGTGACCAATACATTTCTGAACATTGCATATATTTGTGTTCACAATTTCAATCAACTGTTAGCAGTATGCGACCCATCCGACAAATCCACAAATCTAAATGCGTCTTTACGACTGCGAAAAGCTACAAACGGGTTGACGGCTGACCTCGACTTCTTCCTGTGTCTGATCGACTTCATTCTCCAAAGTCTTTGGCTCTTCCTCCTTATCAGAATGCGCTGCTACAGTCAAAGGCGTCTCCGACAAAGGGCTTTGATCTGTCAGAATTTAAAATAACAGAACTTCACAGAGGATATCTTACAACAAAGTATTCATAGAGTGGAATATTCCTGTTTGTAGTTTCCAGAGATGGTCAGTAACGAAGGTTTTCAAGACAAAACTGTACGTGGTGGTAGCAGAAAATGAAAGGCCTGAAAACTGCCAGTGGGGTAAAAGCCTCTGATTCCACTACTAATTGTTATGATCTATGCTAAGTAATGAAAGATAAATAACTTATTCAAATACTAAAATTATACGCTCCTAGCCACTAAGAGCTGATTTATGAACAGGAAATATACGTTCGATACTATTTTCCGCTGTGGAAGCCTTGAAACCTCAATTGCTTCTATCGCGGCATACGAAACAATGGTTCCCAACCTTTTTCGACTCAACGCCCCCCTCATCAAGCTCGACATATTATTTACCGCCCCGTATTTTCGGATACGAGAAAGGGGACATAAAAACAGGAAATTTATACAGCTAACTCTGATCGCCGGCAATTAACTGAAAAAAAGGGTCAACTATTCGCGGCGATCCCGGTATCTGAGGATAGTCTGTCGCGAGTTGACCTTTTTAGTCAACATTCGCGGCAGCTCCGGAATAACGCGTTTCAAGGGTGTTTCGTGCGGCATCCGGCAAATTAAATATATCTGACTGAACGTTTCAACATTTTTGCCCTCTTTCTCAAAATCGCCCGCGTTGGGAACAACTGCTGTAGCACAACACTGTGCACGCTAGTGAAAACCCACGGCGTTGTCACAAAGTGCAATGAGATAGATATACCTAGTTATCTTTATGCAACATAGAAAAGGCATTATATTATTTGCGGTCGCAACGAGGGTGAAGTGAATATTTCTACTTCCAGTATCACCCATACTCTTATGAATGATAATAAGTAGGGCAAGTTTTTGCAACTTTTTTTTACAGCTTCCGACAGCTTCCTAAATACTAGGAAGTTATGTAGAATGCGATTTTTCATTAAAGTTTTTTCGATATATCATAAAACCAACTTTTTACTGGAAATGTTTGGCAGTATGTGTCGCTGTTTTTGAGAATTTTGGTGAAATACACGGCCAAATTCGACTGAAATAACGTAAATCAGCACTGAAGTAACGTTGTTACGGGTATTTCGGGAGCTGAATCGTATAGTTTTTTTTTTTAGTCAAGAAGTTGACCTTTTTTTTAAGTTAACCGAGCAAAATGTGGTCTTGTATGGCAACTTTCCACGGATCTGACTGCAACAAAAACTTGCCCTAATAATAAGCGATACTCGAGGCTTAATACTCAGTTCGAAACCATAAGAGTATCGATTTTGACAAGTCGCAATCCCGATAGACTACTGACCAACACTGTACAGTGCTGATGCTGACGCAGGTCAGATTAAATTTAAAAACTGTACCTTCATCATCGCCGTTAGCACCTGCGTTGTGCTCAGTCGCATTCTCCACCTTATCTTCACTACCGACGGCAGACGCCTCCTGATCTGTTGTGTCAACGCTACGCGCCCCTTCTGCAAAACAAAATATTTGTGCCTGCAGAATATCCGAAGCAAATCTCGTAGAAGCCTACCTCTGATATCGTCAGCGTTAAAAGACGCTACGTTGTAATCGTTTCGTTGCACCTGTTCCTCACTTGGCTGGCTTTGTTCCTCTGTAATGCATTAAAAAAGAAAATGTAAATCAACAATCAGCCGCTATTAGCAGCGTGCAGAATCGAGCCACAGCAGATTAGGATCAGACACCGAAAATTTGACTCATATTATTACAATCAACGTTTTTCAATAGTGTTACACAGGGTTGTAACCAAGTCACAAATTCCTAGTCATAATCCAATCTTACTTTCATAGTTTCGGCTCGAGTCAAGTCGAGTCAATTTCAATTCACCGCGAGTCAAGTTTGAGTCCAAATCAGGGAGTGACGGGCGATTTCGAGTCATTGTGTTCATTATCGAGTCAACAGGGTTGTAACCAAGTCGCAAGGTTCCGAGACGCAAGTCAATCTCACTTTCATAGTATTGACTCGAGTCAATTTCAATTCGCCACCGAGTCAAGTCAGTGAGTAGAGGGTCAAGTTCGAGTTATAGTATTGTGACTCGAGTCCGAGTCCAAGTCATTGCGTTCACTGTTCAGTTTTGAATTCAATCCAGTTCAACCGACTTTTTTGAACTCTGCTCGAGTGATATAGAATGGCTCGGATTCACAATATAGTAATTTTCCTCAGTCCTAACAGTTTCCGGCCCTATTTTCCAAACGTATCAGGACTGATAGACGAAATACCAGTGATGCGGTGACTTACTATTCTTCGAAGTTACAATGAAATGTCTGTCTTGGCCGTCCTCGTCTCGAGTCATAAGACTTGGTTCGAACCATGCACATTGCACAATGACTCGAGTACAAGTCGAGTCAATACAAAATTTAAACTCTTGCGTGATATCAAAATGCCGCGCGCTCATAATACATTCATTTTTCTCACTCAAGCATGTTTATTCAAACAGATAAAAGCCAGTTTTACACGGAACTTTATTCAAGTAATATATATTCTATGTAGAATCTCATATTAATTGCTCAAGTGGTTGTGATTTGAGGCTAATTCCGTCTGCTTTTCAGTTATCTGGTCAAAACTAGGCCTAGGATACTTGTCCTTAATTCCGTACTTGGAAATTACTACTTCCAGCTGTACTCAAGTAGAAATTTACAGGTACTTCTATCTCTACTTGAGTAATCAGCAATCTAATCTAATTTCAACAGTAACTCACCAGGCTGGATTTTTGACTCCGTAACTACAGATTCCCCGTCGTCCGATTTCACTTCGGTCTCTTCTTTTGGATTAGGGACTTGAACGAAACTGTCCAGGCTTTGTTCGGACGACGAGTCTGACTTTTGCTCTTCGATGCGGACGTTGCACGTAACCCTGAAAGAAAAAAGATCTGTGAATACATACTACCACAAAATTTATTGACATGAATTCAAGCTACAAATCTTGGTAAAGAACTACACCATAAGAGTGATTTCATATCATCTATTTAAATCAATCAAATGTTCTTCTCAGTTCTCTACTAGTTGCTGACGATTACCCCTGACGAGTGTCAGCCGAAAATATTCGGGTTCATAAATATATTATTCAATTGTATGTTGAAGTCTACTGAATTTAGAATATGGACTTTTCATTTCACAACTGTGTCTACAAAGCAAGCTTTTGAAATATCCAAAACTTAAGATCTTAAGGTCTCTACGGTATCATTGCATCCATCCTTGACACGATTACTCACTCTGGCGCTAACTTATAAGCATACATATTGGCAGGAGGAAGAGAAATTCAACGTACAATTAAATAATATATTGATATCGAAATAAACCCTAATTATTTTGGCTGACACTCGTCAGGGGTAATCGTCAGCGACTAGTTGAGAATTGGGAAGAACATTGTACACCAACAATTGTATCACAAAATATGAACGTGAAATATTTATTGGCTTGTAATTTGTACATTTGCGCGACTCGACTTAGAAGATTTTAAATACGAGACAACTTAACTTGCCTTGACTCGAGTCAATTTGTAAACTTGCGTTACTCGACTTGAAAGATTTTCAATCTGAGACAGCTAGACCCCACTCCGAGACACTTTCAAAATTATTCAACTAGAGACTGAAAATTTTAAAATGACTCAAATCAAAAGTTAGAGACTTGATCCCAACATTAAAACAAACAAACATACAGACACTAGACCACTCACGTGGGTCCAAAGGGTACGTTGCTATGGCTCAGTTTCCACGACGAACGATACTCGCACTGGTGAACCGGGGACAAAAGCTTCACCACCAGCACTCCGGTTTGCCCGGGCCGCAAAGACGGCACCCCCACGCTTTTTCCCTGGGACCCCCAATCCGACAGACTGGACCCCGTACCGGCCGCGGGCTCGCAAGACTCTTCGATGAGATGAAGCTGTGATAATATATTCATTATTAAAGATGATTAAATCTTATACAAGACCCATACGAGACTGAACTGACTCCTGCAGATCTACACGCAGATATGCTCTATTGGTCATGGTATATAGGGTTGTTCAAAAATAACTTCTTTTTCCAAATTATACCTGCAAATTGCTATAATTTTAAGGTCGTGCATCGAATTTGGCTCAATTCTGACATGTAGAGGCGAAGCTATTGGAGTTTTTTAAATTTTTACTTCATTAAAACTACAAAATTTTCAAATTTTATCGCCAACCCTATGTAATTGTTAGGTTGTCTGCAAAAACGATGCATGACAAATTTAGCTCAATTCCAACCAGGGTTGTAACCAAGTCACAAGTCAATCTCACTTTTATAGTTTTGACTCGAGTCAAGTCGGAGTCCAAGTCATCGAGCAGAGGGTCGAGTCCGAGTCATGGTATTATGACTCGAGTCCAAGTCCAAGTCATTGTGTTGACTGCTCAGTTTCCAGTTAAAGTCTTGTTAAACTCACTTTTTATTACTCTGTTTGGTGATATCCAATGGCTCGCATTTATAATATACTAATTTTCCTCAATTTAGCAGTTTCTGGTCGCATTTTCAAGAACCAGTACCAATAGATGAAATCCCAAGAGTGGGGTTACTTTATTTGTCTTCGAAATGACAATAAAATGTCGTTCATGGCCGTCTGGGTCTCGATGTCATATGACTTGGTTCGAGTCATGCGCAATGACTCAAGTCTAAGTCGAGTCCATACACAGATTGACTCGAGTCGAGTCATTTCCGTATTTTGAGAAAATGACTTGAGTCAAGTCGAGTCATCAGAAAATCGTGACTCGAGTCGAGTCATGACTCAAGTCATTACAACCCTGATTCCAATCAGTAGAAGCGATGCCATTGATGATCAAAATTTAGGATTTTGAATAATAGTATTTACAATAGTTAGAATTTGTCACCGTAAATACAGTTGTTTTTTTCTGATTCGAAATTACGTACTCCATTAACCTCGCTTCTACTGGTCGGAATCGACCCAAATTTGATGTGCATTGTTTTTTTTAGCCAACCTGACAATTTTATCGAACAGCCAATAAATTTTGAAGAAAAAATATCATCTTTGAACAACTTCTGCCTACTTAGTACTTACCCTTGTATCGTGGTCCCATTCGCAGTTACCGTCGTTCCTGAAAACCCAATGCTTCTCAAAACTGGTCCCGCATTTTATGACACTGTCGTCGGGCAGACTCTGACACACGACCGAAGCCTCGAAGTCGCAGCCTTCGCCTTCGGAACTGGCCACGCTGCTGTTGAATAAAGGAAAATTCTAAATTTAAAGCAAGACAGGCCATTGAAACACGCAGAAATGCTAGATATGACTCGACCCGAGTCAATTTTCATATTTTAAGACTCAACTTGAGGCAATTTCTGTTTCGACTTGACTTGTACTCAAGATTCAGACGGCTAAGACAGGTATTTCATTGTAACTTCTAAGAATAGTAAAGTTGCCACGTTATTGGTATTTCGTCTATCAGTACTGGTGATTGTAAATTCAGTCCAGAACCTTTTTAGAGTGAGGAAATTACGATGTTATGAATAATTCGTTGAACCGATAGCATACGATATAGATAATAAGATCTTGGTTGCTTTCACACCTTATTTAACACTTGCAAAGTAATAATTACTATATTATGAATAAAATTCGTTGAGCCTACAGCAGAACGATATGAATAATAATAAGAGTAATTATTACTTTGCAAGTGAACGTTAAATAAGGTGTGAAACCAACCAAGATCTTATTATATTACAAATGCGAGGCATTCGATATCACCCAAGCATCGTTGCAAAGAGTATATTATTATTATCATTCATTTTTTATTATTAAAATCGTGTTATGGTGCTTCTAACAAGTTTGTCAACACGAGAAGCTTGTACTAAACCCAGTTAACACTAATGAATTGATGCTATAATTGGTATATTTGAAAAAATTCAAACCCCCTCTGTTTTTTTTCGGCTGGCTACGCGCCTGACGTCATGACATAATGTGATACGTCAAAGTTCAAACATATATCTTTTATGGCGCCCCAAAGAATATAATGTCTGTTATCCATCACATCAAAGATCCTTGGATGGTATTTTTTCCACCATGCCGATTGCACTTTGTGACAATGCTGTGGGATCATTAAGACTTCCGAAATGTTTATTTCATTCCAGTAACGTCTGTAGCTTTGTAATATATCTTTCGTATGCTCAAAACATTGTGCCAAGCCCTGGCAATAAAGTAATTCTACTTTATTTGTGATTAGCCCAGTAGAGTATGCCTACTCCATCTACTGTAGAGTTCACCTTACAGACAGTTACATGACGGAGTTACAAGTAACTAATCAATCACAAAACAGCTCATTTCAAAGGCAGGCAAAGGCAACAATCCAACAATGAAACACTCTAAAAGCGAATAACATAGTCAATCATTCACAAACCCGACATCCACAAAGCAAATGCCAACACAAGGTCACAAGACAAGCACGGGTTATTGAGATTTGCGCGCTGCTGTGAATCATAGTCAATTATCGTCCTATGGTAGGAAATTTACTGTATCGGGAAATCCCCAACACTGAATTATCATGTAATCCTTTGGAAGATATTGGCCTGGTCCTAAACAGTGTTTAACTAATATTATTCTGTGTTGATATTGAAAATGTCAATTCGGAAAGTTTAAAGGTGGTAAACTTACTTAAGAGAGAGTAATGCGCCACGTAGACTTGGTCACTAGAAAATTCCAGTTATGTGCCTATTGATTACAATACTTGAAGCGAAATGACTGTAATCTAATATTATAATTATCAAAATCAAATTTGTGGAATGTTTCCATGGTCTAAATGTAATCTAATTCCTGCTTTTTCTGAAAATGCTACAGGAGAATGGTATAATGTGTAATGAGCCAAGTTTCCTGTACGAACAGACATTTGTCAAAAAAAGTCAAAATTAGATCAAAATTGCAGTGTTAGGTCAAAAAATGACAAAATTATTTACAAAGTTTCAACTTTTTTGCAACCTGCATTTCGTTTGTATCGTAGATTTTGCACGGTCGGTGAACTTATCATTTGACATTTTACAGCTTGTAGCCTACTTTATAGGCCTACCATTGTAGACGGCCCATTGTCTGCTCACTGTGTATCATAAACATATGAATTCAATAAATAGGTTCACATGTTGTTATGCTCAACGTACCGCAATATCCCAACTGAAGCAAGACTGCGTGGGCATTGCATGGTTCTTATATGAAGAGGCGCATGATGAAAAGTTGTGATGTAGACAACATTGTCAGAATGAAGAAACACTGTATGTCACCAGCAGCGTACGGACAACTTGAGTGTTGTCAGCCAACAACTGCTGCTGTCAAACGTTTTTTCTCCATTCTTGGCAAGATACTTAGTAGGGACAGACACATTCTACTCGAGAATGTAAGAAAGTATCTTTCGTTGTACTACAATTTTTTTTTACTATTTCTACCATAACGCTTGATGTAACAACTCGAATTCTTCATAGGGCCAGATTTTGTTAAAATAAAGTTTTTTTGTGTCAAAATTTGTCAGTTTTTGAGGCAAAAAAGTATTTTCTCAGGCCAAACTACGTCGTAAGGACAGACAGTTCCGACCAGAAATGTAGGGCTAGATAAGTAGTAGTATTCTAACATTATGTGGGAAAACACCTAATCTGCATACGTTAGGTCAAACTTGGTCAAAAGTAAGATTTTTAAGGTCAAAATTTTGGATTTTTTTCAGTCAAAATCTCATGTTTTTAGGTAAAAAAAATCGCCCTACTGATTAAATATCATCGGAACTTGAATCAATTTTTTAAGTTTTCGAGAACTCAGTAATTCTGAATCTAATCTAATTCGGCAAAAACCGTGCGAGGTGGTTAGGCCTATAATTCTAATTTTAAGCTTATTGGAAAAAAAACTGTGCAGCTATAATTCTCATTCTAATCTAATTCGGGAAAACTGTACATTAACAACAAGAGTTGTCTGATGTGACCATTGATCTCGATATTGACAAGAAAAACCATGAAAACCAAACGAATGCAGTGTGCAGCGATCCAACCAATATCGTGGGTATTTTACCATATACAGAGACGCTTAAGTAATTCAAAGCGGAATGGTTTTCAGTAACCACACATCAGTAGATTAATCTTTATTAATATAAACAGATTGCAATAGAAACACATCTGGAGATCTGGCCCGAGTGTTTAATCTCTATGAGATTCAATACCATCTCACAAAGGCGACCATATGTTACTTTGGCAATGGAATTAACCATTGATTCGTCTGACTGAGGGTTGCACAGCCTGTGTCTATTCTGAGAC
>KE602242.1:0-11145 GCA_000444245.1 Botryllus schlosseri
ACTCAGATGTGAATTTGAGAGATCTGAAATTTGGCCTGAGCCTCATCATGTTCAAATGAGATAAGTTAGTTTATATTCAGATCTTACCTTTATGATTAATATCCCGTTACGTCCTCACTCTAAACGTTATTATTCCCTGACCTGCCTATTCGAATGAATATTGTTTCTTTTCGTGTAAGCATGACCCTTTCTGTTCAGATCTAGTCCGCGATTCATCAAGCTCCTCCAGCTCCTCGGATTCTTCTTTGCCAAGCGCACTTGCAGATAGTACCGACGCTATGACGTATCAAGCAGGTATTCACCACGTTTTTATAGTAGCGTTAGACTTATCGCGTTAATCTTGCCGTCTTCGTTTTAATTTCGAAAGGCAGATATGCATTTCATGTATGTTTAGAGCAATCGCCAAGTTTGCAATGACAAGTTATCACGGTGAAGACTAATCAGCTGCGAACTATGCAAAACTACAAGCTCCCAATCGATGCCCGGTCATCATAGATTGTCGAGCGACAGGACTCACGATGCTGAGCACTGCCTCGTAGCCATGTTACCTTCGAATATACAAGTTTCAGCCAATGTGTCATGTGTTACCACGTAAAATTCGTTTGTTTTATATGACATCTCATAATTTGATAAGTCGTACATGTTATTAGGATTTCCAGTTTAAATTGGTTACTCAAATTGCGACGACGGATTCATTATAATACAAGTCATGCTACTTACTGCGTTACCTCCGACGCCAAAACTGAAATGCTTTTCAGTCGATTCTTTATGGAAAGCAAAGCATTCAACTAGTCAAGTTTTCGCTTTTAGCTAGATTTAAACAGCTCATTACTAACTAACTACCTAACTGCACATGCACAATTGCACATGCAGGGGACGAATCTACCCAAGACATGCACACATCGGTTTTTACGAATACAGTACTGAAAGTAATAGACTTGCTGGAGTACTCAATCTAAAATCACATTGGTGGTCCGAATTATGTCATTTCATTTGACTTTCTAGGACGTTTAGGAACTGAAACCTTTTAAATAACCCCGAGCTCATGCTATTGCGGCAGTAATCATATAAAAAATGCTATATTAAGACGATAACTTAGGGATATTTTGGTCAAATATACTAGGAAAGACTTCAAGAGGAATTCGATCTTTACTACGAATTTTATCAATATTTGATAAACAGTTATGGACGCTTTCTCGGGGAGTAAAAATATCATAGTCCACACACACCAGGCTTACTTGCACACGGAATATCTTGGAGTTGAACACACTGTATGTTTACGAATACTCCTGAAAGCGATCTGTACGCTTAGTACGACAGGCCACCTATTAAACTGGCGGAGAAAACACCTGCACGCCTGCTTTACACCGCATTGATATCCGTCTCAGTTTTCTTCCATAATCGATGTTTTACATTTCAGGCATTCCCGTGGACGATTCCATTCTACCGAAAGGGCCTTCGCCGATTCAGGAAGAAGAGGAAGACAGAAATAGTTCGGGAAAACTCGAGATTTCGAGCCAGAGTTCGGGTACGCCGTGTATTTTTTAAGCTTAGTTGCTCGCAGTAGTAAAGTTGACCGTGTTTATTGTTTTCAAATGCAAATTATTTTCCAGTTTCGGAATTACAATCAAAAAAATTCACATTAATCTTCTTTATGTCCACATGTAGTAATAGCTGAGATTTTTAAGCAAATCTAGCTTGTAAATGAATCATAAATTCATATCCGATCTAAATGCGGCCCACAGTTTCCAATCCACGCTCATCGCTACAATCGTTACAAGGTGGTCGTTGTCAGTGCTCAAGTAGACATAGAAGTAGCATTGTAGATTTATACTCTGGCCCAAGTACATTCAAGCATACAAACTGAAGTAGAAGTAGTACAAGCCGGTAAAAGCTACTTCAGTACTCGAAAAAATTACTTTGCAGGGTTGTAACCAAGTCACAAGCTTTGACTCGAGTCGAGTCCGAGTCAGGGTTCAAAGGTTATGAGTCGGAGTCACAGTGCCGAGACTCGAGTCCGTGTCCAAGTTATGTGTAATCACTGTTCATTTTCCATTTCGACATCGTTCAACTCATGTTTCTACCGCTCTGTTTGGTTAATATTGACTGCCTAGCATTCATAATATGGTAGTTTCTCCCCGTTTTACGCAGTTTCTGGTCTTATTTTACAATATCCAGTACTGATAGACGAATTACCAACAATGCAGTAGCTCATTAGTCTTCGAAGTTGCAACGAAATGGCTGTCTTGGCTATCCCATTCTCAAGTCATATAACTTGATCGAGTCGTGCGCGATGACTCCAGTACAAGTTGAGTCAATACAAAAATTGACTCGAGTCAAATCGAGTCACCAAAAATCATTACAATCCTAGTACTTTGTAGAAGTACTTCGTTACTGACTGCGTCTGGTTATATCTTACGGCAGATCCATTTATTTTTCTTGAAAACACAGCTGAAAAATCGGAAGTGATTCCGGCTGTCAGTTTCAACAAATTCCAAAGCGACAATTCGTCGAAAGGTCAAAGTTCGTCTAGTTCGTCGGGAAGCGAGTGTACGGAGCCTATGATCGGTCAAGAGCTCGACGAATCGGATGCCAAGTTGAAAGATTCGAAAAGTCCGTTTTCTGTCGATTAATTTTTATTCCAACTTTAATAAATTTTTCACGTGTTCAGATCTCGTGACGGTATTTCTCTCTCGATCGCGAGGTAGCCACAAATCAGCCTCGTCGAAAGAGAGCTCTTCTGACATCACAGAAGCGAAGAAAGGTAAATTTCGATTTCACTTTCAATGCTTTCGACGTTATATACTTGAAATTATTTTTAATTTTTAATATTTTTATAATCGAAAGGTGAAAGTTCGTCGAGTTCGTCAGGAAGCGAGTACACTGAGCCTCTGATTGGCAAAGAGCTCGATAAGTCGGGTGCAACGCTGAAAGACTCGAAAAGTGTGTTTTCTGTCAAATTTTCAGCTTTTTTCATCTTTTTCAACTTGGTCGCGTTTTCAGATCTCGTGTCGGAGTTTCTCTCTCGGTCTCGAAGCAGTCAAAAATCGGCCTCGTCCAAGGGGAGTTCCTGCGACGTCACAGAGACGAAGAAAGGTGAATTTTCTTTTCACTTTCAATGGATTTATAATATATACTCCTTCTAATTATTTTGTTTTTGTCACAACGAATTTTTATTCAATTTTTCCTAAGGATTTCCTTGTTTTTATTTTGACAGATTCGCGAGCAAGCCTTGATAGTAAAAAGGGCGAACACGGTGAGCAATGATTTCATTGCTACTTTACTAGCCCGAGCTCGAGACTACCGATTTTTCAGAAACTACTTATATGATTATAATTCAGACCTTCATTTCTACTGCCCATTGAAGTAGTTTTGAAGAGCTTCTTGGAGTTACAGAACTTCAATATACAAATGAATAGTATATCCATATTGAAATGAACCCGAATTGGAAAGAACATCGTATATCAACAATCGTATCACAAAATATGACGTCACCAGCATAAAAGACTCACAATCTCACTTTTATCAAAATACACCAACCAAAACTCTGTGAACAAATGGAGTTCGTGTACCACCTAAAAATAGTACATTGAACGCGCTCCCTTTTATGATGGTGACGTCATATTTTGTGGTACGATTGTTGACATACAATGTTCTTCCCAATTCTCCACTAGTTGCTGACGATTACCCCTGGCGAGTGTCAGCCGAATGTATTCGGGTACGTTTCAATATGAATATACTATTCAATTGAAGTAGTTTTAAAAAATGGACTACATTTGCTTGGGAACAGACAGAGACATAAGGCCAAGTCGTCACGACAATTTCATTCGTAAACTTGACGCAAGCACGACCCTAAACGAGGGGTGACAAACATCTGGCCTGCAAAGCAATTCGCCTAACAGTTACTGGAATATTGCACCAAAAATAGCTATTCGTAGAGTCGATAACTTCAATGCCAGACCGTCGCATATAAGTTATATAAAGAATACATTTCAAATGTCGGTGGTCGCATGGCTGTGTAATCTCTGACTCAATATATCCCTAGCCACCACAGGTCCTCTGAAACCCGTATGATTTATAAACGTCCTATCTTCCCGTTAAATCACAAATTAGATCGTCGTTTGAGGTGCTGTTTCAGCGGTTTATAACTGCGTTATATCGACCAATCACCGTATTTTTAGCACTTCCGTTTGCGAATAAACGTGTTGCTAGAACACAGTTCATATGAACTCCATAATATAATGCATAAGACTATGATTTATATCATATAGGCTTGATAATACAGTATTCTCGTGAGAAACGAAAGTATGGATACGTAAGTAACATCTTAGAGTCAATTACTAGTCTGGCCCGCAAGCTTTAAAAAGTTTGAATCTGGCCCACGACCCAAGTTGAGTTAGACACCCCTGCCATAAACTATTAACTGCTTTATAAAACCCAAGTGTGTAAAGAAACTGGATTAGCTAAAAAAATACTGTTAGATAGAATTAAAAGTGGTTGAAAACGGAAAATACTTGAGTGATTGGGTCAAGCAGCCAAAACCTACGTGGTTACCGCAAAAAGGCCTTTAGTTATAATCTTTCTTGATATCAGAAACACATTGGTTTTTCCAGGAATGGACTCGCACGAAAATTCGTCTACAAGCAGCTTGGAAAATAGTGAGAAAATTTCGGAATATAGTTACGTCTGAAAAATTGCGTGTTTACCGATATTTTTGCGTTTCTGCCTACGTTTAGAGACCGCCAAAACTAAAAGCGAACCCAAGCGGAGAAGTATGGTTGCAACGAAAATATTTCACAAGCATTTGAGCATGCCACATATTGACATAACGAAATGGGACAGTTGAGCATGCGAGTTTATAACCCCATCCCTGAAATGAAGCATTTTACGCCTGGTTTTTCACAAAATATCGAAAAATCGAAGTAGGTGTACTGCAACCAGGCAAAAAGCACTCGTTTACGATGAAGATGTAGACGCAACGTCGTTAAGTTCTGCTCGTTCTACTCGTAAAATGTAAGCAATGTAGATCAGGTTTAACCCCAAAACGATAATGACAAAAGTAGAAATATCCAAAGTCGGTAAAAACAAAACTTGAGTACTCCAAAGAAGTAGTACTACCATCTAAATTTCCATTCGAGTACAAGTACAAGTAAAAGTAGCGCTTTTCAACAGGGTCGTAACCAAGTCGCAACGTTCCGAGTCACAAGTCAATCTTCCTTATATAGTTTTGGACTCGAGTCAAGCTGAGTCGAGTCATTTTCAATTCTCCACTGAGTCAAGTCCTAGTCCAAGTCAGTTAGTCATTATGTTCACTGTTTAGATTCGAGTTCAAGTCGGTTCAAGCCACTTTTTTCAACTCTGATCAAGTGATATAGAATGGCTCGCATTCATAATACCGTAATTTTCCTCAGTCTTGACAGTTTCTGGCACTATTTTCCAAGTATCAGGACTGATAGACGAAATGTCAATAATGCGGTGACTTTGCTATTGTTCGAAGTTACAATGAAATGTCTGTCTTGGCAGTCCTAGTCTCGAGTCACGTGATTTGGTTCGAGTCATGCACAATGTCATTTTACACATTTGAAAAATTGACTCGTGACTCGAGTCATCACAACCCTGCTTTCCAAGTAAAACGCAAGCATTTTAGGCCTGGTTTTGCCTAAAAAACAATACAAGTACAATAGCAGTAGTAAAACAAATAAGCAGAAACCTACCCGCGTACTCCGAAAAATAGGAGCATCGTCTCGAGTACGAGGGAAAGTAGTGGTAGGGCATTCCGCGTATATAGAACGCAAGCATTTCAAGCCTATTTTGCCTTGAAAAACGAAGAAAGCTGCTGTAGAAGTAGCGAAACTACGAAAAATTTCACTTGAATACTCAAAAAAAGTAAAGTTACTTTGTTAATGTGAATATCTTCTCGGCCACATGCAGAATTAGTCGCTGAGTAGCGGAAATATGATTGACCATATTTGAGCACGCGATGTTAAAACCCTCAAATTAACCCTGACTAAAACCATCATTTTAACAGTAGCCTCACCATAACTTTATCTTTGGCTCAACGATTTTGGTATCGATTGTAATGAATCTTGTCGAGCAGTAAGCATTGAATTCACTATTAGCCGTAGTTTAGCATCGACAAATATGTTGCACAAGGTCATTGGTTCCCAATCACTTCCGGCCCCCTTTAATATGTTCGGATTCGAAAAAGAGGGATTAGAAACTGGAAATTTATTCGCCTAAATCCGAACGCTCGTGAATTGACTCCTAAAATGGTCATTTTCCGAGTAGGAAGTCGTAAAACAGGGTTCTGCGTCTTACGTTCCGATGAGTTGACCTTTTTATAGTCAACTCGCGTCTTCACGTGCATTTTTGCCCGTGTTAATTGAATATATCTCCCTTGAAGCTCTAACATTTTCACTTCCTTATCGCCCCTTAGGTATTTTCGCTCCCTTGTTTTACAAAATCTCCCACTCGGGGACGATATCGCCCAGGTTGGGAACCATTGCACAAGGCTACCAATATTTGTGCGCGGAATTCATGTCAAGTATAGTGATCGAATCGATTTTATCGAGTAGGTACTAAGATGACACGCACCTTTTCCGCAAAGATTTATATTATTACCGATAATTATAGTTTCGATACTTTCTTTTCAATATTGACGCTTTTAAGCCTCGACTGGCCACGTCACAGCATGCATAACATGTGACACCAGGCTGTGTATGTCGACGGAATGGACTTTTGTTTTGTGATACCCAATGAAATGATCGCGGTAAAGAAGTACAATATGAATTTTGGTGACTTGCAGCTGAATCTCTGCATTACTACAGCGGCATTTAATTTCTGGCAACATATAGGTACATTTTAGTCGTTCGAGTCATTCGTACTCCTGAGTCCAAATTAGTTTGGCACTTGAATTTCCGCAACCCACATGCAGAGGGGCGGTCGTTAAGAATTACTTCTACTTGCACTATTCGCTCAAATGGTTGAGTGTCGCATGTTGTATATCCACTAGAGTCACTGTTAGCTTTAAATTCCAATCAGCACGGTAATTCCTACAGTGAAATTTGAAGCACAGCGATTCGGGATTTTATTAGATCAATAATATTTTTTGAAGAGACTCTTCTAGGTAAAATTGAATAATATATTGATATTGACATAAACGTGAATATTTTCGGCTTGATATTGTTTCTGTTTTGTTACATTTTTACTATTATATAATTGAACAGTATATTCATATTGAAATGAACCCGAATATTTTCGGCTGGCACTCGTAAGGGGTAATCGTCACCAACTAGTAGAGAATGGGAAAGAACACTGTATATTATATAATTTTGTAATATTTTTTAATCAATATTTCACATTAATATTTCCTCAATAATATATTAAAATACATTTTTCCAGGTAGATTCGCAGATTTGAGCTTGGAAGAGCAACGGGAAATGGCCCGCGTCGCATTGCTGCATCTTCCCGAGACTTTCATCGCGGATGACAAATACGTGACCAAAGAAATCAACGTGGTGACGTCGCAGGTAGGTCATGGCTGATTGGTACTAGAGCAGGGGTGGCCAACCTTTTGGCCAAGTGACCGCATGCCATTTTCCAAGCTATTGTGCGGGCCGCTTGAGCATTGGAAACCTTTTGTTTGGAGCTAGATTGGGAGACTGTGAACGCAAGACTTGTCTTACTATGTGCAGCAAAATCGTTGACATTTATGTCATGCATTCGTGTTCTATCTGCGCAAATATAGTTCAGGTAACGCATGAATTCGATCAATAATATCAGTACTTGCATATATTGCGGGTCACATTTGTACCGTGGGGCTCATAAAGGAATGACAAGAGTATACGGCAACGGCACCATAGCAGATTTGTGCCACTGCTGTATCATTTTGGGCAAACACTTGATCGCTGACGATTATTCTGGGAGCTCAATCTCGGAGTCGCAAGTGCACCAAAATTTTATATAGGCTACCTTAGTGCGTCCTGACTTGGAGATGGCTAGAGCTGAAATTCCTGCCCAGCGGGTTGGACACCGCTAGCCTGAGGGATCCAAACGGCCTCGATATATACCGGGACTATTATGTTTTCTCATAATTGCGAATATTAGTCAAGCTTTTAATAATTTTTGCGGGGGCAAAAAATCTAAGCGTGAGACGCGAAAAAATTCAGGTCAGTGTGTTGATGCTGTTGATTTTTTTTAGTCGTAAAAATCCCAAATTTCGCTAGTCGCTAGTGAAAATTTTGGCTCACAATAAATTACCCGGCAATTCATTTTTGTAATAATAATGCTAGTTTCGAAAATTATGGCTGGGGCCACTCAAAACCTTCCCGGGTCGGCCTGCCCTGTCTGAGAGTGACATCGCAGCATTTTCTGTTTACAGGTTATCCAGCAAGAGATAGTTCCGTCGTTGGCGCCGCAAGAAGTGAGAGAGATGGCGGAGAGGAGTGAGGAGGAAAACTCGTCCTCCTCTTCTTCATCTTCCTCCTCATCTTCCTCTTCACCGGATACGAACAGGAAGAAGTTCAAGAAGAAATGAATTTTTGTTAATTCCTTGTCAAAGTTTATTCGCAATTAATTTTTCAACATCTATTAGTTTTAATTATCGTCGGCACTACGAATAACAGATATCTTTTATACGCAATACCGATTTGCTGTCAACGCAAGGCACAAAATGAGACACGAGTGCAGTTTCCGTGCGGGATGCGATCGTTTTTTTTCACGCAATAAATTAGCGAAAAAAGATCTTTCGATTCAAAAATTAACGGAACTGATATCGAGCCTGCGCCTTCAAAAACAAACACACGGATTTTCACCCTAAAAATCGGGCTGCAATGCCACAACGGATCGTTTGCAACGCCTGAGGTTATAAAGATATTAGTCTTATAGGCAGATAAGGTTCTACGGAGGTATTAACGACGTCGGCTAATATGCAATGTACGCATTTTCGTGGAAGTTACTGTTATAGAGCGTTTGTGGTGTCCGATGGCCTGTGAGGGTGTACAGCTAGTCCGTTGTCTACGGATAGCGACATACAAATATACACATTTACTCAACTGGAAGTATAGCTGATACGAACGTCCTGACGAATGAGTTCTTGACTAGTAGTTCAACAGACGACCATTTGCCTTTTCCAGATATATTGTACGGATAAATCAATCAGTATACGTTTTCTATTACACATAAATCTCATCCTCTCAGTGATCCAATATACGGTATGCACTTGGTTTTATACCAACGGCGAATATAAGTCACGTGATCTGGTAATATTCCATAACGGATAGGAGAGAGAGAGAGAGACAGGGCTCTGCACTGTATTGAATTCAAGTAAAAGTTCTATAAAAATAAACGTACGACGGTGCGTTTCAAATACAATAAGCTATTGCATATGTCTAGCTAGGCGAATATGAAACTATAGGGAGAAGGGGGTGACTGAGGCATTTGGCACCCTACCTGTTTAACCTTGGAACTATATGTCCCTATAGGACAAGACTACAAATCTCGTCATGTACTGTGATATGTGCATTTATGCAAGTAACAATATTTGTGACCAAATTCATTCATAAACTTTGAAACTGTTATGCGACCGGCGATTTATACACTTTCGATCCGTATCTCTTCCTGCAAGTCCGGTGCAGTCGTCACCTTTGGCGGAAGCAGACTGCGCTATTAGAACTGGTAGCTACTGTCGTTGAATACAATTATCCGAGTACTCAAATCTTAGTTGATTACTTATTGTGATGTTTCGAGCCAGAAGTGAGAGATTATTTTGTGAGTGCTGATAACATTGGGCAATAATTTTGAACGACAAATTGGTTGACTTGCTTTTGCAATTGAATAGAGCTAATTTTGGCATGCTGATTCCAAAAATGCCGCTGGTTTTTTTCTATCACGTCACGTTTTTGCTCTACGACATATGCCAAAAATATGCAAATTTTCACGAATTTAGCCATGTTGCTTTTCCATACCATATAGAAATCCACACTTTTATCACGTAATAAGTTATCTAGCCAAGGGGTCAATTGAATTATTAAGAGAAAAGATCATGTTATCGATCCAGGCCGATGCTTTCACCCATTTTTGGTAAGATGATGAAATCATCCGAGGATATTTCAGACACATATTCCATGCAAACTGCAGGATATAGGAAGAAAAGTATTTCGTGTTTAGTATCCGCTATAGGTCCAATGCCACATTCAGCTTATCTAGTGTAACTTGAAACTTATATACGCTGTATAATTTGGATCAAGAAGAAGCAGATCTTACGGATAGCGGGCATAATGATGAAGATTTTGTAATCGAAGATGATTCAGAAAGTAGAGTAGGCTAGTCGATCAACACAAGGTAAATGAGCTAACATGGGCTCTGGGCTTTGGGTCTTGGAATAGAAATATTCGCAACATTACAAGCATCCTTGCGAATTGAGAAAAGATTACTTGGCAAGAGAGAGAGAGAAGATATCTCACATTCGATCATGAGAAACGGTGTTTTTATCGTAGGGCTACTTTCGGTAACTTGTGCATTGCTGGGATACTGGCAGTGGCACGATATTGTTACCATGGGCTGCTGGAGGAGTTAGGAATCCCGATTTACAACTCAAGTGAATGGCAAAAGTCTATTGGTAGCTCATAAAGCAGTGGTCGGGAACCTATGGCTCGCGAGCCATATATGGCTCTTTTGGGTGTAAGATATGGCTCTTTGCCAAATGTTTATTTTTGTACTGAATTGATCAATATTGCAGCGACTTGTTGGTAAATTTTCATCACGGCTAAAATAACTATGCTCGTGGCAGTATAAACACGTCTTTGAGAGGTAAAGACAATGCCGTCTTCACGTTTAGGGGCTCGGACCCCCTCTTTTCAAAATCATAAAATTTAGGTTACTGTCACGCCAGCGGCCAATATCACTCGCGAATTCTATGTACCGACTCGAAAAATTGAACTGTGCGATACGTTGATTAATCAAAGAGCATTAGACATGGCGACGACCATTTCGAAACGAAGTTTTCAAATACCCATTCTGTTCCTGATCTACGGTGCGAAATGAACTGTTGTGGATGTGACATTCACAATTAAAGACTGAATTACAAACAACGCCATAGTTATCCACGAACGTGATTGGTAAGTATAGCTCTGTGTAGTACCGGCG
>ATSW01088488.1:0-13643 GCA_000444245.1 Botryllus schlosseri
CAGTCTCAGCAATCTGAAATCCGACAAAAAAGCGAATTCATATCACCATCTTCAACTACACCCAAAGCCGTTAGTGTTCCGTGTACGATATTGAAGAAATCTGGATGCTGATCCCGTATAGCATTTGAATAGTTTCTTTGAGGTACCAAGGCCTACTAAAGTATTTAGTAGGCCATGGAGGTACAGAACTTCAATATAATATTGAATAATATATTGATGTTCAAATAAACCCGAATATTTTGGGCCAACATTCGTCACGGGTAGTCTTCAGAAACTGGTTAAGATAATTGAGAAGACCATTGTATATCAACAAACACGAAAACAATCCATCTCATCAATCCATTAAATACAAATTCGATGACAGCATTCAAGTTTACCCTAACTTTACAGCAACAAAAAAATAAGTCCGTCGGCTTAACAGTCAATAGCGTTTTCAAGAAACGGGCAGATTAAAAGAGCAACGCCGAATCTCTTTACGGAATTACCTCACTCGCCAGCGACTGCACGTCGCTGTTATAAGTGGACGACATCGGGCTCTCGTGCGACACAGGCCGGCCGTTTTTAGCGCAAGCGCGGTCCTGTCTCTTCACGCTGTCGTGGAACTGGTACAGCAGGCAGCTGTCTTGGAAATGATGCTCCCCGCGCACTGTTCGAAACAGAAACTGTATCATTATCGCCACATTTGATATAATTCCAAACGAAAATGGGCAGGCCGACGGTCCTCGGTTACTTACTAATGCGCAATTTCACGCACGTCACTAGAGCCGGCGGTTTCGGGCATTCGGGTATGATCGATTCGAAGCAATTAGTCTTTTTCTCGCTGTACGAGAACAGAGCGGGCATGGAGCGCCTGCGTAGTTGCTTCTTCGTGGCTAGTATTTCTTTCCACATTATCCTACACTTTACACAGTGAATTACCTAAGAATTACGCTGCGTACAGATTTGAATCGCCAGCGTTAGCACGGAGCGTGATTACCGCGACGTTAAAAAGCGCGCTACAGCATTATATACGTTACATACAAAGAGAAATGTTGCGATTTGGTAGCGATTGCGTAAATGTGACAATAATAGAGTCAGTCATACGTTGCGTTTGTGTCGTAACAGAGCAAGCCACAAAGACTACTGCGTAAGGACGCCGCAACCGGACAACTTGATAATTCTAGTTGTGTAATTTGACTAATTACAGCGAAATGGCTGTAATCTAGTTCTAAGATCTCGTTTGTGAAATGTTTCTATATTGTCTATATTTTAATTACAATCTGGTTTCTGGTTTTCCTGAAAGTGCTACTGGAGATATGTATAGTGCGAAACGGGCCAAGTTGATGTACACATTTCTTTGTTTTGTCTTGGATATTGCTACTTCTACTTCTACTTGAACAGCAACGCTGGCTACTTTGATGACCTCTGGTTATTACACACATACAATATATGCAATATTTATACATTCATGATTTCAGGTAATTACAATCGAGGCTGTTGAATGGCGATGCAGCAATTATAACTGAATGGTGTTTATCGCGACAAGACCACGCGCCGGCCGCGTGCGCCCCCCTTTAACTCGGGGTAGCTTCGAGCCTCTTATAGTACATATAAACGCTTACATAATTATCGAAATTCCTTATCTTCAAAGCAAATATGCAGGATCACCTCGGTACATTTACTGTACAAATTATGTCCATAGGCGGGATAAAGACTTGAAAATTGCAACACGCGTCGTTCGAAATTGCCGCCGAGCATGGTGACGTCATATTAGCACCAATGATTTGCTATTTGGCGGTCTACGTTCGCCGAAGTTCGAGGAGGTAATTACAGCATGAAAGTCAACTGAATTCCGGGTTCGTACCAAAAAATAATAGGACCAAAAATACGACTTGGTTTGGCACGCGTAGCTGGTTTGTGTACAGACTGGGACAACCAGAAAATGTTCAGCTCTTCCGAATTCGATGAGAATCAGATTTATAGCTGCGTATTTTTTACGAAATTAGAGTAGAATTAGAATTATAGCTATACAGTTTTTTTCTTCGAAATGAGACGCGATTAGAAATATACGTACACGTTTTTATTTTCCAAGTTACATTAGAATTAGAATTACCGGATTTGCAAAACTTGAACACAGAGCCAAGTTCAGCTCGTATCAAACGAGAGATCATTCTCACAAAGTAAGAAAACGGCAAATGTCTGTACAGCAAGCTTGGCTCGTTTCGTAGCATTTTCAAGAAAACGAAAAATTAGTTCAGAATTAAAATTTAGAGCATATGGAAACATATCACAAATTACGTTAGAATTAGAGCAAAGAAACATTTCAATGGCTGCGATGGTAAGTCACGCATGCTAACTTCATAATTGTGGTTATGGTCTTGAAGCGTTGATAAATCAAGTTCTAAAACACGTTTAAAACCAATATAAGCACCCGAAATCTACTTCCACACGCATATAAAAACGGCAAATTAACATCCCACGTCCCAAAACCCCTGTCGGTGCTGATCACGCATGTTTTGCCACGTATTACTGTAGACCGGCCCCGGCATATTAAACACATTGTCGTATGCGACTGCGTCACAGTGTCAATACTGCCACACAATAACACACATCCGTATTTACCCTTACTCGCAAGCTTTGCTTTGCTAGCCAGGGACAAAAGGTCGGCCTACGCTATCGCCGACGCATGCACCGCTTTCATAACATCGCCGGACATCAAAGTACCTTCCTGTGTAGCATACGCGTGTTGTGCACACTATACATTGTGTATGGGGAGCTAACAATTTCGCAGAATGCATGCGGTTGTTAATTACGGATACCCTTTGGTATCTTTATGCAGGCGAGATCCGGGTAAATAAAGGCGACCTGGTACACCTATAGTAATCTTGGACACGATTCTAACGCGTGATACGCGTGACGATTGTATAAGGTTGAACATATCCTTCGAGAATATCATACGAAAATCACTCAGATTGATATATAGTTGTTATTGTCCACGAAACGTAGCTTGGGCTATATCAATGATCCCAACTTGAAGCCATAATCCGTTTTTCAAGTTATCTTCTCAAACCCGACTCCATTATAACAAAATAATTTTGAATAAAATTTAACAAAAACAGTACTAGTAGACTAGAGGAATAATCTATTCATTAATATTTAAATTACTTTCTTCCCTCCGCCTCACATGCTTAGACAACTAGATAATTCTAGCTATATAACTAGATCAATTAGAGCGAAAATGCCTGTGATCTCATTCTAAGGTAATTTGTGAAATGTTTCCTGGTCTAATTCTAATTCTAAACTAATTTATGGGTTTCCTGAAAATGCTACAGGGTAACTGTGTAGTGCGAAACGTGCCAAGCTTGCTGCAATGAATTTGCTATCAATATGCTTATGAGGATGAATTCTGGTTTGATATGAACTGGATTTCATTAATATCAAAGTTTTCTCGAATTCAGTAATTCTAATTCTAATCTAATTTTGAAAAAGTGTGTTGCTATAACCGTAATTCGGAAAATGTGTGGTTATAATCCTAATTTTAATAATAATAATAATACCGTTTCTTAATTTTATAAAGGGTTGAAAAAATAGGGGCTCATCAAAACTTTCAAAGTTGGGCCACGGTGTCAAAAGTTTGCAAACCCTTGGACTATATCATCTGCTGTGTAGTGGGGTTAAGTACAGCGATATAACGTAACTTGGGCGCGTTTGTCACGGTTAAACACGGATTTTCGTTCGGACTTGATTTTAAACCAAGCCTGATTTCGACTGCGGATTTTCAAAAACCGGTGACATGACATGTAAAGGCTAGAACTTTTAAATTTACATATTCAAAATGGTGTTATTGTCGAAGACGGGATTCAAGCCAAGCAAGATATCATCTAAATTCAGAAATAGGACAGGACGTTGTCTACTTTTGTCCTTGCTGTTTTTGCTGCATATACATTATACACCAATTTATCATATACATACACACGATATGTGCATATGCAAGTATGCATATACCATGAGTGGATGATGTGCATATGCCGCTGGACAAGGAAGGCGCAGATATCGCCTCGTAAGGCTTTCTAGGTCTTGCGTCCGTTACATCCTTGTTTGAGAACGAAAAATATACATGGGAAGTCACACATATGCATATCTATTTCCACAATAATTATTGATTCCTGTATCCAGTCCCACTGCCCATAAGTCAAGGTCAGCCTAAAACTACTGTGATGCGATTGATTACGATCTCAAGCACGACACTGCATATAACCCTAGAGAGATTCTTCAATAATAAATGGCCAGTACGGAAGAAGCATTCACTACATGTTGCAGAGAAGAATCGCTGTACTGTATCGATAGTTTAACTGAATTCGTTAGTGCTAAAGGTTTATTTAGGCTCCTTCGCACAGCGTAAGCGGCGTCTTAAAAAGCCCAAAAGTGGAGAAATCATAATATACAATATCGCCCTGGTGTAAATAACCATTGTAGTCGAAAAGCATCTTGAAACCACAAACAACTGAATTCATTCGGGGTCCTAATCAGTTAATCAGTTAAATCACAAAATACAAAGCTCATAAACTTTTCTAATGAATTACGTGTCATGTATCTCTCCGCCCCGTGAAAACATACGACCGCAGACAAACTTACAGTAATGCACCATATCAGACCGCTCTGTTTCAAGAGAAAGACCATTACATAAGCTTATACAAAAACACTATAAAATCACTGAGATATATTCTCGGCCAAACTCTGTTCGCTACGGTTAACTCAACCTGAAGTCTAACGCAAGCCAGTCGAAAGCCGATCGCAAAGAGCGCCGTCTCTAATCACTCTTACATCTGGAAATCAATTCAGCCCAATCCAATCTCAAAATGTCATTACTGAAGTAGAAGAAACGCAACCCCGGTCAAAGCTCGCCTGTCTAAGCGGACGCGAGATGCATATCGCGTGCATTACAAGTGTACATAGGATGTTTGCTTTACGCCACCAACAATAAGCGTGTCAGCGCACATAACACCTGGCAACCTACCGCGTTTGAGGTCATCCGAAAAAGTCGTCTCGCATTAGCCCATGCGAGTAATCCGCGCGGTACACAATCGATTGCGTACATCGATTTAATAACAATCCCATGGTCGATATTACGGAACATCATAACAGCGTCGCATTCAATAATGCGGGTTATTCAAAATTATGACTTAATGGTAGGGTTGCCATGGGTTAGCTTGCATTACGGATAGGTTAAGTTCTATTTTGAATGCATGGCTATAATGCAAAAGCGGTCAAAGAGGTCGTTGGTACACAAGTAGCGATTTCTAAGTAGGTAAAAAAGCAAGTATTCCAGGCCTTTATTTATGCCTGGAAAACTGGAAACTCTCAAGTAGACGTAGCCTAAATCATAATTATTCGAGGAAGTATTCAAGTAGGCAATATCTACTTCAAGTCGAAGTACTTCATTATTAATGTTAATTTCATACTATTTATATTAGTGGCTCCCAAATCGGGCGATTGTGAGAGGCGGGGGAGAAAAAACGGTTGAAGTCGAAGTAGTAAGCCTAAACAAGCAAAACTACTTGAGTAACTGGACACCAGGTACTTGAATACTCCGGAAACGTAGGATAACCTCACCGATGACCTCTAGTCTTCAGGGGTCGATGGGTCAAAACAGTTTGAAAACCACTGATCTATATTGAGGTTCGTTGTTTGACAATGGCTATTTTCAATGTATCGCTTTTTTGAATGCCTTGCTATTACGATACTCGCTGTTTTCAGACTCGAGACTCACTATTCTGAATGGGTCGTTATGTTGACACTATCTGTTCTGACACTGGCTATTCTGCGCGGATACCTGATCCCGTATATCTACCGCGATTCCAGACCATGATAACCATGCCTGTTGCATAGCTCACGCAAATCTTACGAGAATGCAACTATAGCAAAGCCATAAGAATAGGGTTAACCGAGATTGGACACGCATACGTTATCCTATCGCGTCGGAGGCGCAAATTCAATCAGATTCCCTATTTCGGAATCAATTAGAGAGTCGGTGCGACATTTTTCAACGCATACCACGCATACTTAGCGTCACAATTCCCTACTATCAGACGGTTCAATACAATGGAAGAACATTAAACTTGGTTGCTTATGAGAAGGCAGATCTGCCGTGGTTATTTCATTTCATATACCGCGTCCGAATGTTTTGAGACAAACTTACGGACAGCGTGACCGTCATGGCGGGCTCTCACCTATGAAGGTACGAAGCATATCTCATTCTTATTTTACATTGTAGTGCCGGAGTGAATATAGAAAATGTCCTAAGCTAGGCTATAGGAGAACTAGAGGATTTCAAGCTGTTCTAAATTAAATTAGAATTAGAATTACAGCTATACAGGTTTTTACAAATCAGACAAAAATTAGAATCATAGCTACACATTTTTTCAAATTTGACCACCATTAGAATAGAATTAGAACTTGAGCATAGAAACATTTCACAAATTAGATTAGAATTAGAGTAACGAAACATGAAACAAATTACATTATCGGTATTTCGCTTTGATGAATATAATTAGGTGAGGAGAATTATCTAGTCCAAGTCTGTCCTAAGCAGAGGTGCTCAGTATCGAAGTACTTCTACTTTTTCGACGAACTCGAGTAGATATCAACTACTTGCACTACTTAACTTACGAAAGTGGATATGCCTTTGAACTCGTTACATTTCTACGTTCTGAGTGCCGTTTTCGTGAATGTTCCTGAATTGGTTTGCGTTGTACATAGTCCGTGGCACATAAGACCTTAACAGGCGATAAGTATTGCATAGGACTAACAATTTGACTGTATTACTGAAATTTTAAAAAATTTAATCCAATCTCGCCATGTTCCTTTGGGGGCAGGTTGCTCCTCGGATTATGCGTGTATTTACCAGTTTGACTGTGAATAAAGAATATAATATTGATAATACTTCTACGTAACAGATTTAAGTTTTGTAGGCAAAAGTAGACGCAGAATACTTCCCTTTGACTTAATTGGGTATTGCTACTTCTACTCGTACTTTAGTAGAATTTTAAGACACTACATCTACTTCTACTGAGTACCAACGATGACTAATGTGGCTACTTCTAGTGCTAAGGTACCACTATATGCTTGCAGAAAGCCCTCCCTATGTAGTATATAACAATATAATCACCAACCAACTGTACATGGCTATCTCTAAGCTAACTGATCGTTTTGTTACACATTTAAAGTGCCTTCCGTAGAGACGCGCAACCGCGATTCACGGCGACCGTAGAAGATCACAAATACTCGCCGAAAACATTTGCGCAAAAGATAACAACGAGTATCGGCTGGTCGCTGGTGTCACCGACGGCTATTTTTAAAACGCGGGGACAAGCCGCGTGTAGCGGCGGACAAATATTGCAAAAGTCGCGTGCTGCTGACTGCACGGCACAGGCTTCACTACACCCTGCCACACGCGTTCCCATAGCATACGGGCAGCGTCTGGATTGATGAATTTCACATCACGTGCCGTAGCATTAGCCCGTCCAAGGTAACACCAATTTCTGGTAACCAAGCGGGGACATAGTGACGTCACACGACCACCAAAGAGACATACATAATACAGCGGGAGAAGACGCTGATCTTCAGCTATACGAAGTGGCTTGAGTCCATCGTGACGTCAAAAGCATATAGCCACGTGGAGATTTACGAAAGGAGTAGGTTAGGCAGAGGTAATCACTGGTTAATAACGAAATACTTCTACTTCTTCAGAGTAAGCTACTAGGGTAGGTTTTACGTACTTGAACCATCTGCTCCAGTGCTTTTTTGTTCTCAAACTGTGAGGTTACCTAATTAAAGGCTGCACACCAAATTTGGTTCAATTCCAACCAGTGGAAGCGGGGTCATCGTAGTCGAAAAATTTGGATTTGAATAAAATAGTATTTATGGTGGCCCGGTTACTATTTCATGCATATCCAAATTTTTCGACTGCAATAACTCCGCTTCCACTGGTTGGAATTGAGCCGAATTTGGTGAGCGTCGTTTCTGTAGACAGCCCAACAATTTCATGGGGTGAACAGAAAATTTTGGAAATTTTTTGATTTAATTTTTATATAATAAATCCAAATCTCTTCTTATGCAGCAATGCAGCTACTAGTTCGCATTGAACCAAATTTGGTGTGCAGTTTTTTTTTCGCCAACCTACCCATTTTATAAAGTAGCAGGTGAAATTTGGAAAAAAAATTTTTTTTTGAACACCCCTACTGTCCAGTGTCAATCTCTATTCTTGCCCAATGCGTGGACTAGCGGGGGATTCGTTTCAGTCACATCAGGTCAATGTGGCCGAATGAAACACCGTCACAAACGAACTCAGCACCGTGCGATCAAACTCAGCTTCAACTTCCAGAAAGCAATTCACTACCAGCACCTACAGCAATACAGGTGTTGCTAACCGTGTGACAAAGCGCCTTCCTCCAGCAGCGCTTGAAACATCGCACAAGCCGAAGTCCGCTTCTCCGCTTTGGCTTCCGCGCACTCGTGATGCCCGCTCGGCATCTGCTCGACCAGCCACGACACCAGCTCGTTGCCGAACACGCTCCCCTCGTAAGATGGTGACACATCGCCTTCAGGCAGCGTGGTGTCTGAAATAGGTGCGGTACGTTAACAGGTAACTGATCATTAGAATTTCAATTTCGATATACTGTTTTCAACTGTCAATTCAAAGCCCTTGAACCTCGATCGGTCGTATCCCTTCATACGAAACATGTGGTAAAAAACCGCGCACGGAAATGACATATCTATGTGAAATCATGAGTGTCGACAGTGCAATGAAACAGGTATCGCCGAAAATATAGCAATTTATCTTAAATGTCATGTAAAACCGCCATTATATTCCTTGTGATAACATAAAAGATGCGTATTTGAACTTTTCACGCCTTATATTCAGTTATGTTTGTTTGTTATTGATATTCACGGTGTTTGTCGACTACTATGGTCATTTACACCAGGCCACTTTTCTTCATTTTTTTCCGTAGCTGCCGACTTGTAGCACGGCCTACTTCTGGGCTTTTTGTAAGACACCGCTTTACACGGATGAGATGGCGAGGAGCCTAGATGAACATCCAGTCGACCTCGGTCGGACTGGAACCCGCAACCCATTGGTGTTGCAGCTGTGGATTATATCACTACGCTACCTCGTCACTCGCTCATCTTGCGTTGAAAAGAACGAAGTACTGTTTCTTTATTGTGTCACAGGAATTGCGATGCTATGTCCGAATTAACCGGAGTTTTTACGTTCGATTTAGGGATGGTGTGAACGTGAGGTTCACGTTCGCGTTCAGTGTGTGAACCTCAGGATTTTGGAGGTTCCCACGCTCACAAACGAACCTTGGTAGGTTCTCCACTGTGAACCTTTTCCATATACTGCAATTTTCACTTGAAAATCTCAAAAATTTTACTTGCTTTGTCACTAAAGTTTACCCGAAGTATCCAGCTTTCCGTTTGTGTTTAGTGACTCTCTGCTGTGAGCTTGACTCGCAATCACACAACATCAAGAGCGAAATACACATGTAGCTAGGTAGTCAGCGATGATGCTTATTCCACCAATCAATGAAATTGATAGCGTTGTCGGATGTAAATAATCTGGCAGTCGTACGTATCATAAAAACCAAATCCATGCGATTGGGGTGTTGGCTACTGCTGTATAACTTGTTAATGGGGTAATATCGGTAGCAAGTGTAGAAACCCGTTTTCCACTCCGCTCAATATCAACGTAGCAAAACGTGGACGCCTAATACATTGTCCGGTTTGGCCTCTAGACCGTTAAGCCGTAAGCTTATATTCCCTTGCAAGTCCTCGTCGAAATTGTTGGCAAAGCGACTGAAGATATTGATTTTACGGGATTATTATATCATATGATTGTCCCCTGCAGTTGATAAATTGGGCGACGTTTAAAACGTCATTCTGTATACTTCAGCATTGTGGCATTATGTGGCCCGAGTCGTCGCTAGGTATCGTATGCATTATTATAGGCAATCACTTCACAGAAATGTAGGGTTGGAATTAGCAATATGGCGTCACGTGACGTCACGGGGTTCCCGTTCGCGTTCACACAGAACCTTTCGAAAGGGTTCGCGTTCACACGAACCTGAACCTTTCAAGAGTTCACACCATCCCTAGTTCGATTTTTACTTTTGTTCGGTTCATGAGCCTTTTGGTCGAATAACGCGGTTGTCCGGGTTATCCGATGCCCGACTGTATATTTACAAACGTTGCATCCACCAGTCCTCGGACCTAACAGGAGTTTTCGCCCCAGCTAGCGGCGTCAACACGACATTACTCGCAGACAGAGACAATGTCGCGACGTAACTAGCAACGACCTTACTTTATTCAAATATTTACATTTCCCGGCCAGCGAAGCTTACACAACAGAGTACTGACATCGAGAAACTACGTGCTGCGCGCGGCACGTATCGAAACAAGCGGAAGCCCACTGGGAGCGCAAATCGCCCGCAATACTGTCGTCTCGTAGAATATTAATGGGTGGGCGCGACGCGGCGTTATCCCAAGAGGATGGTAATTTTTCTGCTCAAAATCGCGCATATAGTTGCGACGCCATAACTCTCCTGTCAATATAATGCTATCAAACGCATGACTTGTTATTGGCTACACCATGGATTGGGAAGGCTTGTAGCGAGATGTTTTGTAGAAATATCGCGACGTGACTCCCCTTGAGTAAATAAACCAAACTTTGCAATTGTTATGAGCAATTGAGATGGATTTAAATTATGGATTAAAAATACGGGTTGACGATTTTGTTCGGCCTTTGTAACTAACGCGAGTCATAACTATGCAATGCATATATTTGGATTCAGGATTTGGATTACTACATCATTTCCGATAGTATTGTTTTTATATGTCCCATTAATGTAATTTTTCACATGTCAGGAGGCGCGACATTGTGCAGTAACTATTGTAGCGTATTAATTCATTACCGTAAAAAGTAGTGTCCCGCTCTTCATCAGCGAAGTGTGTCCGTAGCAGTTCGGTGGTCGTACCCACCAGGCAACGGTACAGTGTCCTGGCGGCGGCGAGAATTGTCTCGGAAGGTTCCTGAGATACAAACAAAATTAACGGACATCGACTAAAGCAATTCATTGTAACTTGTAACTGTACGTAGGGTTGCATTAAAAACAAACATGTGTTTTTAATGTTATTTTTAGCCATGACGTCACGAATATTTCTCAATTTTGACGTCAATGAGGGTTGACATTGACAATTTAAAATATAGGGTAAATATGACTTCTTTGACTAAGAAGGCTTCTGACCCCTGACATACGCGGAGCAAAAATATCCTTAGTCAGGGCCAAGGACTATACATCGTTATGCAGCATTTTGATGGTTGGCGGTCATCATCATCAGAACATCGTTTCCGTAGCAACGATCTACATGTACGTACTATAAGCGTTGTACCGACCATCATTTCGAGGGTTCCAACCATTCCACATCGTGTACGACTGTACGTCTACTATATTGGGTGCAAATCGGCCTTGGGCTCATACTAAATGTTTTTTTCGAAAGTATTTACACAATGGCGGCATAATTAAACAACTTAAAAATATGGTACCGTATGTTTTAAACAAAGTGTACAACCCTAGTTGTATATGAACAATCGTATCCACAATTCACTGCCAGCCGAAAGTATTTGGGGACTGGGGTTATATCAATATGAATATACCATTCAAAGAACTATTTTCCACCAGCGAAAATTTACCTACCAGAATGAACACGAACAAAGTAATGCCAAATCATAGAAGTAGCCCGACCACACGAACGGTGCAGTAGCAGAACATGTTTACCTACCGACTAAGGTCAATTATTCCGTTGACCACATCATACAGACATGTAGGCACGCTTCGCACGCATTATGAGAAAAACCAACAAAAGAAACACGATGCCCATCTGCTGCATATTTACTATTTCATCAAATACGAATGCGAAATTAACTATGACGTTTCACCCACTAGGAATAGACAATGAGCATCGCACAGACACAGAATATAAATGTACAGGTGATCTTATTACACACACATTGCTACTAGGTTTTGCCTGTGCTTGTGGTACTCATTCAAGTGGTTATGTTATAGAGTACGGTACTTACACTTCCATTTGTAACGGTACATACTTTTTACACTTGGATATGTAAAGTACACTCTAAGCGAAAACTGTCTGTATTTCAACCCGTGTATACCACCACCCCCTGATATACGAGTGTGAATATACACTCTAGGGCAGTTGAAAAAAAACTTTTTTTTGTAAAATACAAGCCAGCAAATCGTCAAGTTGCCTAAAAATCGATGCGCGCAAAATTTGAATGCATTCCAACCATTAGAAATGAAGCTACGTGAGTTTGAAAATTTAAAATTTCATATAAAAAATATTGAATTTTTTTTTTACAAATTTTACTGGCCTCCCCATGAAATTGTTGCGTTGTCTATAAAAGCGTTGCGAAACACATTTGACCCAATTCCAACCCGTAGAAGGGAAGGTATTTGAGTCTTTCGTTAATAATGCCGGGATTGACCACCGACAATGCTATATTTTAAAATCCAAAACTTTCAACTGCAATAACTTCGCTTCTACCGGGTTGAATTTAGCGCCAGAATTGTTACGCATCGTAAGTATTAGACCGCTTGACAATTCCATGGGGTAGCCAGCAAAATTTGAAACATAAAAAATTTAAAATATTTTATATTGAATTTCAAAATTTTCAAACTCATGCAGCTTCATTTCTACTGGTCGGAAAGGATTCAAATTTGGTGTGCATCGTTTTTTTACGCAACCTCACGATATAATCGTCTGACAAGCTTGAAAACCAGAAACTACCACAGACTTATAACGCGACATAAATCGAGTACCGTACAAACGTAATAACGTGGGAAGGCTTGCAAGTTGGCACGCAGGATTTATGCTCGCGATATAATTCTGAGTTACCGGTATAGGGAGATGCTTGCACCACTTTTACGATAGGAATTGCCATTACAGCCAAACGAAAGAGCCCCCCGTCTCACCGTAACTGAATGTATTTTCGAAAATTGTGCGTAAAACGCGAAGATACAACTTGCAATATCGAAATGTCGATTTCGAATTAACTGCTAGAAAGTATGTTACGTATCGACCAAGTATTTAGACTTCTCACTCGATTACTGTTATTATATTCCTTTTTCTACTTCTTCAAGTAGTCTTGATGTGTCTTAGAAATCGCTACTTCAGCTTGTAATTGAGTAGAAAGCCACGGCTTTACTGCTATACTTCTACTTGAGCAGCACAGTTGACTATACTTTAGGTGTATGTGTATTGCGTATTGTAAAACGCATATACGTGGGTCCAAACATCTTACCTCGAGCAAAGGCTCTATTACTTGAAGCTTCCTTGTTCTCAGGGGACTCTGTAAAGAAATGCGCAGTTTTATTATCTCAACGTGTTGAATGATTCATAAGTCGCACTCGTAAAACGGGACACGGAAATTATGATAACGCGACATCAAACATGCATGGCCGCGCCCGAGTATCTATCGCGGGTTACTTGGTAAAATGGCATACCAGGTTCACACAAATAGATCGTAATAGAGGCGTGTATTGCGTGGTTTCAGGCAAAATATTTCAAATACGTCACATACTTACTGAGAC
>ATSW01088495.1:0-14022 GCA_000444245.1 Botryllus schlosseri
GTCTCAGTCTGCCGTCTTGTTCAGACATGCTTTCTGGTCTGGGAATAGCAGAAAACTTACCTTAGCAATACGTTGAGCAGCTTTGGTCATACTTCTGCGTGGGCCGGCCAGTTCCTCAGATAGCTTTGGCATTTCCTTTGCCTAAACGATACAAGTTGCAACATAGTCAATGGATTGAAAAAGTAACACTTGTTGAAGCCCAAAACACCCTGAAAGGTATTAAGTCTTCTAAATGACGTGAATTTTTGTTCCACCATGACTTATGAACATTCGGAAATGTGCTCGTGGTTGGTTGCCAACATGTACTGCCTGTGATACATCTAAATCATAGCAGGTTCAAATCAATGCAAGTCATCATAGTAAACTGAGTGTATTGTATTAATGTGAACCGTGCCTTGACATAGATCGATCATTCTTGACACGCTAGTTCAATAAGTAGCTCGGCTGCTGAAAAAGAGTGATAGCGTATGGAGGACATGCTGATGAATTGAAAAGCTGTAACCCCGGGGTTCGTAACCATGACTATTTCGTAGCGCATTCAATTGCGTAACGCATTTAATTAAATATATTGATATTGAAATAGACCCGAATATTTTCAGGTTCGGCTGACACTTGTCCGGTGTAATCGTCAGCAACTTGCAGGAAATTGAAAACAATGTTGACATTGTAATTGCTGATATGATTGTTGATATCAAATTTTCTTTTCATTCTCCACTGGTTACTGACAATCACCCCTGATAAGTGTCCGCCGAAAATATTCAGGTCTATTTCAATATCAGTATACCAATCAATTGTATTTTAAAGTTGTGAAAATGCATGGAAACCATAAACTTCATTGATAAAATATTTCTCTTGGTGTGAAGACGTGTATTTTCATCGCTCGACCCGAATCATTACTATTGATACGCGGATCATTGTGCCCAGCGCTATACAAGATGAGTGGCGACGGCAACCTACCTTTTCTTGGGAAACAAAGCAACTGAGCAAGGCACAGCATTGCTCCACGCTCAAATGATTGAAGACGCCCTCGAATATCAGTTCGGTGAGCAGCAATTCGTCGGCGGCGCTGATTTCACAAGCGACACGACCTGAAATAGGAATAGTGCGTTATATATTTAGTCCTACATGTTGTCGCAGCATATACATCGACTGATGATATACATTCACGCGATCTGTGCATGTGCGCAGGGCCGTAACAGCACTTCGTCAGGCCCCCCCAAAAAATTTGGTCTTGGGCCCCCATAGGGTTATAGACCGAACGTCTGGGAGGCTTCGCCCCCAGAACCCCCTCCGGCGATACACTGTTTACCACTATTCATCATTTTCATTGGGAGTTTCTTTAGTATATCAACTTTTGTCGCCTAAGCGCGCCAAGCGCGCAAAATTTCTAGAATTCATGATTTCATCGGTCAGTATGATCGGGAATTGCATACATTGTTATCAATTTTTATCTTATCTCTGCTCACGTAATCAGATTTGCCGGTAGAGCTGAGTGAGGTGTGTTTGATAAGGTAGAAACACTAAATAATAATTAAACATCTTTGTGCGTATACCCGCTGGCAGGAACGAAACAGCACCTCGTCAGGCTCCCAAAAACGTGGGTCTTGGGCTTCCATAGGGTGATAAAACGACCCCCCCCCATCACGTTGTTCGCGTTTGTCACGAAATTACCTGTACTGTGTTGTGAGCCAGCGCGAAGCGCGAAAATTTTCGATAATTTATGATAAAATCGGTCAATCAGATCGGTGATTGCATATATAATATGCTATCAATTTATTGTCCTCTCTACTCACGTAATTAGATTTACCGGTAGAGATGAGTGAAGTGTCTTGAAAACGGGAGGGCCAGTAAATAATGATTAAACATCTTCGGGCGGGCGGAACCGTTGATATGGCTTCGTTACATGATGTTTTTTCGTGACTTCCAGTCTGCTATATAAAAAAAATAAAGAACCGCCCAAACGTAGGCTTCTAAACTAAGAGATGCACACGATTTCCAATTGGTATTTCTTCACTGGCATAAAATTTTTCCCAGCGGGATGGTATTTGTTTGTGAGGTTCAGATTGCAAAGACAGGAACATTAGGTGCCAGTCATTTAGGCGCCTATGGACAATTAAACCTATATGTATTTTGTATATATAGCGAAGTCTTTGGTCTGCATAAGGGCATAGACCTTTTCGGCCAAGTTTTGCTCGCTGCCAATCGTTCTGGCACACTTATTGGAGTCGCATGCTATATGGCCTAAAACTTGATTATATGTCTTGGTGGGTCGTGGTAATGGCCCAATACCCAATAATAAATAAAAATGGCTAAATGAATTCGCGCACAGCGCGAAAAAATTTTGAAAAAATTGCATAAATTTTCAAAAAATACTCTATGATTTATGGTTATTCACGAAATTATTTTGGGCCCCCAATCGAGCTCGGGCCCCCCCAATTGGGGGGTTTGGGGTGCGGCAGTTACGGTGCTGCATGTGCGTGCGAATAGGAAGACGATTATGTCGAGAAGGAGTTGTCAATGGTCGAGATTTGAGACACAATTTTGCCTGGGACTCGAAACGTTTTCAGTAAATGTATTCACGGATCCGGAGTGTCTTAATCAGAGGTGGTCAGTAACAACAACATTTGACTTTTCAGAGTACGTAAAAGGATTTTGCCTACTCGGACTTATTACTCAAGGCAATAATTTTAGACTACCTTCACTTGTACCAGAAAAGGCAATACTTCTTACTATTTACGATCTAGATCAGTGGTTCCCAACCTTTTTCGGTGGCAGGGCCAAATTTAGAATTTCAAAGTACAGCCAGGGCCGCACGAATACCAGGGCAATGAAAGGAATCCCAAATAGTCACCAAAATATGAAAATTGGCATTGTTCCGATCATTCGCTTGACGCCATTGGCCATTGTGTTGCCGTGCTCCGATTGTTCAGAACAATCAACCTATGCTGGCTATTTTGGAGTAGTTTTATTGCCATGGCGAGATTTCAATTCGTATTTTTGGAATCAGTGCGACACTTGCTTTCGATAAACACCGACATATCAAATTATTCGGACGATTGGGTCGCGAGCTATAGGACTACCAATTATGCTGCTTTTTGCCGGCTAAGCAGTACGCATCTCGGCGTCAACAATCGTGAGTCACTTGTTGCACATCTATCCGTAAATTAGTTATCAATTCCCAGGGCCGTAACAGCACTTCGTCAGCCCCCCAAAAAACCTTTCTCTTAGGCCCCCCATAGGGTGATAAACCGAATTTCGAAGCCCTCAGACTCCCTCAGGCTAGATGGCTGTTTACCGCTATTTATCATCTAAATCGGGTGTCCGTTTTAGGCAGCTTCTCTCGAAAAATGTCTATAATTCATGATTGAATCGGTCAATATAATCGGGAATTGCATATATATTGGTATCAATTTTATCCTCTCTCTGCTCACGTAATCAGATTGACCGGTTGAGCCGAGTGAGTTGTTTTGAAAAGGTAGGACGACTCAATAATAATTAAATATCTTCGGCGTATACCCGTTGGCCGGAACGAAACAGCACTGCGTCAGGCACCCCAAAACACTTAGGTCTTGAGCTCCCATAGGGTGATAAACCGACCCTTCGTGCCGTTGTTCGCTTCCGCCACGAAATCAGGATCCCCGTTTAGTGAGCTAGCGTGGAGCGCGAAAATTTTCGATAATCGATCGGGAATTGCATATATATTGCTGTCAATTACTTGTCCTCTCTGCTCACGTAATCAGATTTACCGGTATAGCTGAGTGAGGTGTCTTGGAAACTGTAAGGCCCGTAAATAATAATTGAACATATTCGTACGGGCATTCCCGTTGGTACAACTTCGTTACATGATGTTATTTGCTATTTCGTGACCTCCAGTCTGCTATATCAAAAAATATAGAATCACCCAAACGTACTAAACTAAAAGATGCACACGATTTCAAATTGGTAGTTCTTCACCGGCATATAATTCTTCCCTGCGGGATGGTAGCTTATTTGTCTCGTGACGTTCAGATTGCCAAGACAGGAACATTCGGCGCCAGTCATTTAGGCGGCTATGGTCAATTATACCTATATGTATTTTGAATATACATAACGAAGTTTTCGGTCAGCGTAAGGGCAGTCCTTTTCGGCCAAGGTTTTCTCGTTCTGGCACACAATTTGGAGTCGCATGTTACATGGACTGAAACCTTATATGTCTTCGTGCGTCGTGACGCGGTAATGCCCAACGCCGATATGCCCACTTCTATAAATCTTGCGTATTTTATCTTGGTCGAAGGGTAGCCTACCCAATAATTAAGGTAGCCTACTTGGAAACTTGAAATCGCGCACAGCGCGAAAAATCTTTGACAAAGTTGCATAAAATTTCGTAAAATACTCTATAATTTATGCTAATTCACTAAATAATTATGGGCCCCCTTCGAGCTCGCTCCCCCCAATTGGGGGGCTTGGGGTGCGGCAGTTACGGTCCTGTCAATACCTATATCTATACCTATATCTATAGGTACTGTCCGTTCAACTGGAAAGTTGGGGCACATTGCATTGAAACAGCAGTGACGTAATCTTAGCAGTCTATTCACAACTTTCCTGCAATCCTAATTGAAAACTCCAGACTCCAAGCAAAGCAAGAGTATTTTTTAAGTCATAAGTATTTTATAAGTTTTTTCATAAATCGATTTCTCAATATTATTATGGGGGCCGCAAGAAGGCTAGCTGGGGGCCGCATGCGGCCCTCAGGGCCGCGGTTGGGAATCACTGATCTAGATCTTGAAAAGTACAAAGTAGTTATTGGCGTTTGAGAACAGCGTGAAATATCCCATGTATCACTGAATATATTGTTTGAAGATGCGTTTTACAGCTACCTTAGAATAAGCGCTGAAAGTATTAAAACCACAAATCTACTTTTGAAACTACGGTAGTTATTCGAGTACTTTTTTATTCATTTCATGCCAGTCCTAGCAGGTCTTATAGAGTGCTATTTTCTACTTGTCATTGAGTAGAACGTCAAAACATTACTTCTAATTCTCCCCAAGCATCAACGCCGACTATTTTTTATCCCCTCTGCACAGAACAAATGTACCGCTCAATCTAATGAAGAAAGAATACAGAACAGTTTCTAGTGTTACACTTGCTACACAGTCACGGTGAAAACGGTCACTGCGTTGCTGGAGTATGAGCTGTGGACAAGACTAATTCATTGGTAGTTTGAAAATGCAGCTTTGACCTTAGGGCTGTTCCAAATTAGCTTTCTTTCGAAATTTTACCGGCTACTTGATAAACTGGTAAGGTTACATGAAAAAAACGCTGCACGCCAATTTTGGTTCAATTCCAATCGGTAGAAGCGAAATTATTGATGTTAAAAATTTAGGGTTTCCAAGCATCCAAATCCCTGATTTTGCACTACAATAACTTCGCTTCCACTGGTTGGAATTGAGCAAAAATCAGTGTGCAGTGTTTCTTTTTAGATAACCCAACAATTCCATCAAAAAAAGTTATTTTTGAACAATCCTAAGCCCTATTAAACATGGACATGACAAATCCATATTAGAAATATATATTGCGTTTGCAAAGTTCACAAACATTCAACCACCTTTTGTTTCGATAACATCCGCCATCGTCGCATATCCCAACCGCCTCAACACTCGCTTACGACACTTCAACTCGTCCATTTGCAATATTGTCCTGGCCTTTTTAAGTTGCTTTTTGGCATCTTTGATGTCGTTCGCTATCTGCAAACGAATGTCACAACACACGATAAGGTTACCATATTGTGACGTTGAATCCCAGGCAGATTTGATCCATTTTGTGGCGCTAAAAATTATAATTCCAAACATCTCTTGTGAAAAGGTGTGCTATAGATAAGTGGTTCTCAACCTCCAAGTAAAGTTCTATTTTATTTTCACTTGCAAAATGTAAGAGGTAAGACTTGAGCATCATTAAAAAATAGAAGACCAAATTTTCAACTGAGTTAGGGATTCAGAAAAAAATTCCTGATTTTAATTTAAAATAAATCAAAATGCCGCAAGTGTTGTACAAAACCTTTTAAAAGTCGCCTAACCTCGATCAAGACCAGCAAGCCAAGAAGACATTCTAAAGAAGATTCAACAAAATTAGACAGTACCCTATTACTATCCAATATTTGACAGTGGAAGAAACTCCCTAGATACATACATACATCCCCAAATTTTGAATTCAAGAAATGGGCCTCTACAACACATGATGCACGGCAGTGTCGAAATAATCGTGCCTTTCCTACCGTTTAATATGGCCGTGCCAAGTTTGAAAAAGAAAAGTGATGCGTATGCCTACACGTGAACGGCTTTCTGCTCGACCAAATGCGTGTACAGCAAGGTTCTAATCAAGTCACGAGTTTCTAAGTCACAAGTCAATCTGATATTTTTGACTTAACTCAAGTGGAGTCATTTTCCATCCACCACCGAGTCAAGCCCGAGTCACTGTGTTCACTGTTGATAATCGCTGTCAATTCCAGCTCTAATCACTTCTGTGAAACACCTGGGTGATATCGGAGTCCTCGCATTTATAATATACTCATTTTGCTCATTCTTAACATGCTTATTCAAACAGAAAGAAGACAGTTTCTGAACCTATTACCCAATGACTCAAGTCATTACAGTCCTGGTGTGGGCCTACATCTAAGAACGATTTAAAACGGCTACCTTGGTTTTCTCTTCGCACTGCTTGTAAATCTTTTTCAAATGTTTGTTATCGTGCAATGGATGCTGATACATCCGGTGTTCGAAGGCTTCGATTTTGCGAACGATCGCCAGCAGTCTGTCGTCTCGAATGCCGAGATCTTCAACTGGATCAAGCAGCGGGATGCCGTCGGGAAATCGTTTGTGAACTTCCTGATATATCACAAGTTGAGCGGATGTATTCACTATTCAAATAAACTTTACACATTAAATACACACTTGAAATCTCAATGTTATAAATCGCCATCGGCGATAGATCAGTCGTTCTTAACCAAGGTTCTAACTAAACCCACAGGCTCGCTAAACAAGTCTCAGGGGTTCACTGGTAGGCCAAATCACATACGACTAATACAGCGATGCACACTGATTTGCAGTGAATATTCACAATCATCTTCTCGTTTCATGCGAGAATCATGTTTAATGGCTAAGTTCCTGTAACACTGTCGTTCACGCACAGATTACTTTGGGCGCCATCATTGTATAGCAATGTATTTAGATGAGTAATTTGCTAGATTTTTGATCTTATGACGCATCAAAAAGTTGGGGTCGCGCAAAGGCTTGCAGATTAGTGTAAGGGTATGCTACGTTAGAAAACGTTCAAGAACCATTGTACTAGAGGCGGGGCTGATATTTCCGCTGTGAAATGCTTTTGTCAATCCTGTCATTTAATTGAAAACATAACATCTCCACCAGGTACACTCTGAATACAACTGCGACGGACATAACGTTCAATATCGTATAAAATTTGTGGAAGAATCACTCACTTGTATCGAACGCAACAGAGCCTGTCTATTATCGTTGGGTCTCAAGTCTTTTGGAATGTATAACCGCACGCTGCTGATGGATTTGATCAAGTGCAACATGAACGGCAAGACCACCATCTCGCTCTTCTGCGACCCATTATGACCTGCGGGCCTCGGAAATCTGCAAGGAAGATTAACCGCGTTAAAGATACGATTTGTTATTCTACCCTAATACCAATTTTATAACGCTGCGGGTTGAACACTACTTCACAGAATTGTTGTTTCTACTTATGTTGTCTAGCTTTGTGGTGCATGTTGGAAAATATTATTCAATAAATATTACAGATATAAAACACATAGGCCTATATACAGTTACGGTGACACAGAGGCTGTTTCACGGAGATCATATGACAGTTTCACTAATGAAAGCAATACGGTTATATCCTAAAAGCACATTCTACTTCTCTAATTTCAGAGTGCACAAGTGGAAATAATCTAATTCATACCCTCTCGAGTAAGTCGGCAAAATCTACAGGTGTACTCCAAAAGAGTATAAGCACATCGTTGCTGACAACCTCTGAAAGAGAGCTATGGAGCAGGAACAATTTAGTACACAAAGCTACGAAGCCCTAGTTTTAACTTTTAAGAACCTGGAGCAAATGATCTCACTTTGAACGTTCCCCGATACTTTCGCTGGCGACGCTGACAAGCATATCGACCACAAACTCGTCTTCTCGATCTTCGTTGTGCGGTTTCTGTTTTTTGGCCTTCTCGAAGTTGACGATAACACCCCAGCCGAATTCGTCAGACCCGTTTGACACCTGACACAAAATATAAACGTTTCTTCGCTATCTCTGACTGTCATTCTATTCAAATCTAGACATGGCGCAAAAGTTTGAAGAGCGACTGTCGCAAGCAGAGTTGTTCAATAGGATTGTTGAAAAAAAAATAATTTATGGATCCAGGGGATTCACTGAATAAATTGTTAGGTTGCCTAAAAAACGATGAATGCCGAATTTGGCTCGATTCCAACTGGTAGATGTGAACGCACAGGAGTTTGAAAATTATAAATTTAGTAAAAGAAAACTTTTCAAATTTCACTGTCAACCCGATGAAACTGTCGAGTTGTCTACAAAAACAATATAAAACAAATTTGACGCAATTCCAACCCGTAGAAAAAAAGCTATTTGAGTTTTTCATTCATTATTCAAAAATGCCTAATTTTATTATGAAACGAAATGATGGAGTACTAGACAGCGATCCAACTTGAAATTTCGACCATCAACTCACCTTCGCAAGTCTTCCCGGCTGCAAGAACTGAAGGCAGTACTTTGGCATGTGCACGAATTCCTCGAGTTGCATGGCCAGCTTGTCCAACTGCTGCCGGATCTTGTAGTAATTCATCGCTATGTCTTCGTCGGCTATCTCGATGTCGTTGTACTCCCGCTCTAATTTCTTGACCTCTGGCAAAAACACATGGAAAGTATTGTAACATTAGCATACCATGATTATTAGAAGTCGTGTCGAGCAATATGTGCTTTCACAAAGCCATGCCCTTGGTCATCCTATTGCTCTCGGTTAATTGGTACATTCACAAGTAACAAGCAATTAGTGTACGAATGATGCGAGCTTAGAATTGTAGCAGGGTTAAAGTTGGGTGTCTGATTCTGTTTTGTGTATCTTTTAGTTCCCAGAATCACTTCCACATCCTACCGCTAAAAGAAGTTTCATGTGCCTTGGCAAGTTGGTCTACGAATATATACATTGACTCATAATAATTCTAGCTTCAAATTTCATGTATTAAATCTCAAGAACGTACAGATCGCGATATTTTCTGCATATTTACAAAGTATGCTTTTGTAGCCAGGCAGAGGTGGTAAGCAACGAAATATTTCTACTTTTCCAGATTACTCAAGTAGTTTTGCTAACTTGTGCTACTTACTCAAGTGGTTATGGTTTTGGCTACTTCCACTTGAACAGTTTTCAGCCAAAAGTATTTACTTTATACACTAGAAAGTATTTTTGAGACAACTTTGCATCATTTTACGAACCATATTGTCATAAGAACCGTCTAAAATAGTCCCTCCGTCAGAATACTGTAATCATAGGGGCCAACTTATTCTGACTTTTTCGATTCGAATCATCAGAATTGATACTCGATTCAGATCCGCGTACTGGAATCATTGTGCCCACGGCCCTAATCTGAGTAGGCTACTACAAAAGATTCAAAGTACTTTGTTACTGAGCAGTGAGCACGTCTTGAGATACACATGGGGAGGTTCACCGGTCCGCAACATTTGTTTTGAAGTTTAACTGGTTCGCGAGGTTAAAAAGGTTGAGATCCACTGATGTAATAATAGTTGCAGGTTGTGCTACAGTGCTTTTCTTCATCAAGTTTTCAAAGGCAGGATCCCATATGGAAATGTTATCGACATTTCAAGTTCCTACCCGTCGGCGGCACTTACTTTCTAGATACTCGGGAACAGCCTTGTAATGCTGAAACTGATAAAAGGACTTCTCCAGCATGTACTCGGGATTGATCTCTTCCACGCGTAACAGATTCAGCACCATGTTGTACGTGAGACGAAATGCAGAATCCAGAGGATCGGACTGGCCCTGCGTGAAAGCAAAATCGTTCCTCAAATTCATCGAGAAACAGAACAAGGGTGGCCACACTGGGTGTTCCACTAGGTCTCAAATTTCATGTAAATTTACGGTTAAATCCAGAGTTGTAACTGAGTCGAGTCATATTAAATTCACCATCGAGTCGAATTTGAGATCAAGTCATAGAGTTTTCTGTTGATTTTCAAGATGTAGTCAGGTTCAACACACTCAATTGTAAAACTCTAGGGTGATATCAAATGCCTCACATACGTAATAAATTCATTTTCTTCACTTTTAATGATTATTCAAACAGATATAAGAGGGTTTCTGGCTCTAATTTTCAATAATTTGTCCTGATACAGAAGAGATGAGTCAAGTCATCATTTATAGAATGTCTCGAGTCATGCACAACGGCTCAGGCGAATTTCGAGTCTATTGACAAATTGATTCGAGTGATCGGCCGGAGCACAGCAAATATACCCTCTTTATGCAACCAGTCATGATATTTAATTACTTTTCCATTGCCTGTGACACAGACTTTACCAACTACCGTATTTGTAAATAGTTCCAGTTCTAGTCGCTGATTTTTAAAAGCGAGTAGTTGTGATTCTAGTTCTAGTTGTGGAGTTAAAGAATAAATTAGTCATAGAACCAGTGTTCTGTTGTGTGATGTTTGTTCAGCCATTGCTAGCTCACGGTCATCACAATAACAGTGGCGTATGTAGGGAGTGGATTTTAAGGGTCGAAACCCTTCCCACTTCCAATTCTATCGCCAATAATTCTAAAATTAGCCAAGTAAAGTAATTCATATTATCAGTTATTAATTAGTCAATTCTGTTTTAGTTAGGATATTTAACCGTTTCGCACCGGCGTGTCTATTTTTCGACATGCCGGTACGAGAGAAGAGTACCGTAATTGAAACCACGATATATTACATAATAATCGTGCTAGGTCGTTGCTGTTCATTTCTGTGAATAGATATTGTTCATACAAGTTCATTGATACCTTGTAATTTGATATTTATTATATCGAAGACGTCAAAATCGTATATCAAACGCCGCAGATAAATATGTTGCAAAATACACTGTGTCGGCAATTTGCGCGTCATTGACCACTCTCATATAACGTTCTGTATGTTTCGTTCTAGCCGTCTTCCGGCATAGTTGTTTCATTATGTGAATAGCTAGTGTCCATACAAGTCCACACGTATCTTCATATCTGATATTAGTTACACCTAAGCTGATCAAAAGCTATGTGATAGGCCGCGTGACAAAAATTTCTGCCGACGCATCATTTCGCAGACACGCGCGTTACTCATACCCGCCATATACACTGTCGTTTAGTTGGTTTTATTCGTCATAACCAGCTGTAGTTTGTTGCTATGAATAGCGATTGTCAGTTTCTGTTTATATTTTGCTAAAACAACTGTACTAGTTAGTTCTATACCGCTCAAGGTTTCATTTGAAAACCGGGAAGCGAATTCCGTCAGACTACCGTACCAGCTTCAAGCACATGGCTGAATACCCGTCACATACCGTGAAATAAATCGTGTTCTGATAGCCATGAACATTCATAGATTGTGTCTGTGAATTGTTGTAGCCTATATGATTCTAAATAACGGCTAATGGTAAAGTATAATTTGGAATACATACAATATTACTCAGCGATTATACCTACGCAAAAGCGTGCGTCTGGGTATACAAAGAGCTGTCGTACATCGATATATATCTTACGTTGTAGTAATGATAAGCATTTGCAGTAAATCATTATGGTAAGGACTGCAAATATCCGTCTACGAACACTAAAATGACTAATATAGGGTCACAACAGTTTGAGTTATAAGCCTTAGAACTTAACATACGCGCGCGCATCACAAGCCATGACTCACTCTCTCGGCGGTCTGCCGCGAGCTGACTAAAACGGTCGGCATTGTTCTGATTAGAAATTAGCGCCTGCTAGACGTAGACCCGCCTGCTAGACGTAGACCGTCGGCTCAGGGCTCTCTAGAACGATGAATTCTAAGCCTATACAATACACCAGACTGCATCGTCGTCGAATACCTATACTAAGGTTCATAAAGTACGCAATTTAGCATGTCTGTTCCCAACCAACGTTTTCTCGGCTTGCTCTTGATATAAGTGGCCAAACACAGAGCTCAAAATGATTTGAGTGGCGCAATCGGATCCGCGTTGAAATTCTGAATCAAACGCTACCTTGTTTACCGTGCTCCAATCCCATTAAGGTAAAGTTTTACGATTTTGAAAATTGAAGTAAAATTTTTCGAAAATTGCAGCCGATGCCATTCGGTTAAAGATCGTAAGTACTAGTTCTAGTTGCGCATTTCGAAAATCCAGCAGTTTGTACAACCCTCCGGTGACAGTACACAAATCATTCTTACTTTCAGCAGCTCTTTTCCGATGCTAGGCGTCATTTTCTCGTCCACCATCAGAATAATGATGCCACGTTCGTCCATACCACGCCGACCGGCCCTGCCACTCATTTGGATGTACTCGCCACCCGTGATCTGAAAGTGTCGGCCACGTTTACGGCAATAGCTCACCGTACATTACATCAGAATTGCAAAGCTAGAAAATTCTAGATGTCCAGTTATGCTACCAGTTATGCTAATTAGAGCGAATCTAGTGTGATGTGTGAAATGTCTCTATGATTTAATCCATTGTGATCGAATTTCTGGTTTTCCTGAAAATGCTGCAGGAGAAGAACAGCATAGTGCGAAACGAGCATTGCCCGGTACACAGGCATTTGCCATTCTAGTGCTCATGAGAAGAACTACGATTAGACATGAACCAAACCTAATTTTTGTAGTACTTCTTCCTAACCAGGAATCGAAATCAATTCAGAAGCTTTGCGAATTCAGCGCTGGTCATTAGGATTTTTCCGGATTCCGAAGATTCACTGATTAAACTGCGCACCAAATTTGGCTCGATTCCAGCTGGTAGATGTGAATGCACAGGAGTTCGAAAATTTTGAATAATTATTGTCAAGCCCGTGCACCTGTGAAGTTGTCCAAAAAAACGACGCTTACCAATTTTTGCTCATTTCCAACCGGTAAAAATAGTCAGGACGGTGGGTAATCCCAGTTAATTAATAGCGAAAAAGTCAAATCAAATTGATTCTGCCGCTTGGAATTGCGTCAAATTCGTACTGCATCGTTTTAGTGGAAAAAATTTTCTGTGTGCGTTCACATCCACCAGTTGGAATCTAGCCAAATTTGGTGTGCAGCAAATTTAATCAGTAAATCCCCACAAACCGGAAAAAAAAGTTACTTTTTGGCGGGGATGGTAATTCTAATTTAATCCGAAAAAAACTGTGCACCTACCCAGGCGCGCAGCCAGAGGGGGGTTTCGGGGGTCGAAACCCACTCCTTTAGAAACGTGAAGGCCCCTCCTTTAACGCGAAACCTCGCCCTATTTAAATGACCGCTCTGACGCTAATACTCAGTTGCAATTCAATAAGTCGTATTATCAGTATTGCGCGCGGCCAATTAACCAAAGGCGTGTTGCTAATTAGTGAGATTCGTCCGTGCGCATTGCACTGCACAATGTAACGCGACACGATCTCCCGCTGAGATGATTGCAAAATCAGGTCATTCATTGTCGCGCGTTCGGCAATCATTACTAGCCTGATTTACCGTGTCTCCAACAAGCCTAATTCCGCTGGCTTGAATAATCACATTTGCAATAGGCCCTGTGCGCACGATATCGTCACTGGCCTTCACAATCACATCTGCATTGGCTTAGTGTGCACGATATCTTCGCTGGCCTACACAATTGCATCTGCAATAGGTCTACTACCAAAGACATCGCTAGCCTAACTACCGCGTCTTGGGCCTACCATGCTTTGGCTCCTATTTCTCGATGGCTTGGATAAAATGCTATTAAGTATATGCTGATTAGAGATTGTGATTAAAGAGTGACATCTCGTAACTGAATGACATCGAATGTCCG
>KE602249.1:1020-11627 GCA_000444245.1 Botryllus schlosseri
AATTAGATTAGAATTAGATTAATGGCATTTCGCTCCAACTTAGTGAAATCAGACAACTAGAAATATTTAATTGTCCGAGTTTTATCGCAGAAGTATTAAAAATAAGAATTGAATCAATCAACGTAGAACAGGAGATTAATATAGAAAATGGCATATCGGAGATCCAAAGAAAGAAATTGGAATAAGAATAGTATTTGGAATATCATTATTATGTATAGAACATTTAGAAGTGCTTTTCACATCAGAGCCTTTTTGCAGCACGGCGATTGAAACATTTTGACCAATATTATTCCCGGATATTTCATGAAAACACAAAATGATCGAGTAGTTAAATGTGACGCTTTGATTTCCGTATAAATTCCGGTAGATCGCCGATAATGTGGCTGTCCGTTGAAAGGTTATATAGCTGGAAAGGAACGTTCTTTGTTTGCGCGACGCGTTGTAGTATTTGGAATAAGCTCGCCATTGAAAAGTCATTACATGGTACAATCACTCATAGACTTCATTATATTATCAACTAGGGACATATATAGCTAGATGAATAAATGGGCATGGTGCAAAATGCATCAGGTTATCAAGAAGCAACCCTTTCCACCCTATACATATGTACATACATACATACATACATACATACATACATACCTTAAGACAGTAAAACCCCGAGGTATTTGGCATTTTACATATCCCTTAGGTATTTCAGCTGTGGAACGAACCACTAAAAATTGCTAGCCGCCTTCATGGCGTGTGTCATATTTGGTTGACAAAATTTGCATGACGCATTCTTTGCAATTGTGCCAGGGGCCCTGTAAATATGTATTAAGGTTATAGGAAACATGCAAAAACACCAACGAAGGAAAAGGCAAAGTATCGAGTATTGTAAGTGTTTAATGGGATAAGTGCATTTTTTCAACAATTAAGTCATCAACGTTTGGTTTGGCATAGTTATGACACGACATAAAGTCGGTTTCAATACTTCTTTACCTTATTGAGTGAAATTTAAGTGCGGACCCTCTCGAAATGGTGTACAGAACCCAACCTGACTCAGACCCTAGTTTAAGCAAGTGTTTTAGCTATATAGTTCGATGTTTTAAATATTACCCATGAGCTCGTCCCACATTATCATGTCTCTTGGATGTTACTTATTTATTAAATGTGTGGCGATGTTCTAAATATACACGATGAACTCAACTATTATGGAACACATTGCGCGTTAATATACAAATATACATCCCAGAAACTGGAGGGTGGCCAATCTGCGTTAGTCTGAATGAGAATGATAGGAAATCTGGAGTTTGTTTGTTTATTTTATTAACACATCATTGGCGCCCAGTACATGAATTTCAGTAATGTCAGATGTATCTTTTGCTTTTGTATCTTTCAAGAGTTTGGTTGTCTCTTCATCTGGGCTTTTGAAGGCGTTGTATTTTCAGCGGGGTCGGCGATGAGGAGCCCAGATAAACCTCCGACACATACAAACATGGCAGAGCCAAGACTCGAACCAGCAATCACTGGTGTCGTGACTGCAGTGTTTGACCAACTGCGCCACTCGCTTCCCCGAATACTTATCAGAAATTCATGTTCAGCATCCACTTAAAATATTCTTGCTGTTCTTGGATATCGCTATTTTTACTTGTATTGGAATAGAAATGTACGGTACATATCACTCTTGGTCGAGTCCCACAGCCGAATACTTTTGCCACCACTGGCTCTCCATGACTTACATTGAAATGCATACACAAAATGATTCATACGACATCGTCACTCCTAATCAATAAGAATTGCCTAAAGTAAAGCACAATCTCTGTCGTCCAACATGATATCCAGATGACCTCCCTTTTTCTCGCTTGTTTTCTCCCTGGTATCAATCACTTATTGATTTCATCCAGTAGTACATTCGCCTGTGCGTCATTCGCGGCGACTAGTGAAACATAAGCAATTTTTGTATAGCTATGCAGAGAGGTAATGATCGAAGGTAGTGACAAAAATAATGACGTTTTCAGAATCAAGTCATATAATAGACAACATCAATAAAAACATCAAGCGTATTGTTATCCTCATATCACGTTTGATAATGATTGCATAGTTTTGGTAACTCTATGAGCATACTGTTGACTGGTTATTCATGATTAATGCCGGATTGCGTTTTTGTTTTTATCGGCGACCAATATTAGATTTCCTCTGAGGCTATTGATACTTGCGCAATATCACTGATTTAGCGGCTGTCAAAATGTAAAGGATACTGCAGGGCATTCGAATAGCCAGGATGTAATATGGTGAATCCAGTAAAAATTTGAAAGAGACATATATTTTTGACGTATCCAAAATCTGTAGTTCGCAATGATTCGAGTACTCGAATCTGAATCGAGTATTAATTTTAATGATTCGAGTCGAGTAGTAAAAGGCGATTTTTTCGAGTACTAAAATTATAAGCTCCTCGGCACTGAAAGTTAATGTATAAACGAAAATTATAGTTTCGATATTGAAGTACTGAAACCTTGATTGGCCGTATCATAGCATACGAAACGTATCGTACAAAGCTGCGAACGTTACTGGAAAAATCTCATTTCCGAAGTCATGATCATCCCACAACATTGCAATGAAATCGGTAGTGTCGACAAAATACCAAAGTATCTTTAATTTGATGAATAACAGGCATTATATTCTTTGTGGTCGCATAAAAGGTACATATTTGAACCTTGACATGTTACATTCTGTTATGACGTCATATTGGTGATACTCGATGACTTGACTAGACTCGAAGCTTATTACGTGATTCAGAATCGAATCACTCTGGTACTCGATTTTGCCCAGCCCTAGAAGTAACCCATGACCGGGATTATGTAGGCTAGGAGCGGCTGTGAGGCAGGTGGAAAAAAATGTGGGCGATTGGAGGCGGAAATGGTAAAACGTTGCGTTAAATTTATTTAGTTGGTACTGTTTTATATCTTGATAAGTTCACTTTGTCTATACGATGGGTGTTGACAGAAATCGACTTAATGCTAAGCTCTACCCGGCCTGTTGGGGTAGGCAGAAGTAGTATGCAAACATAACTCCATGCGGAAGTGACACATGTAGACGAAGCTCACCTGAGTACAGCGAAGATGTGTCAGTAACTTGATACAGATGACGATTAGACAAAATGTTTCTGAACCATCGAAGTCAACGAATCGAGATGGGATCATTCATGTAATGATTTTCCAATCCCAAAGTCGCCAAACGAATAAAGTCACAATAATAACACGTAGTAATACCTTACGCTTCGTAATGTGTATGTCCAGTGTGGTTCGATATCCCGATAAATTATGGTACTTTCTGTTTTGAATACAACCGAAACCACACAATCCATTTACTTCCGTGGGAGGGGTCAATCCCCACCAATGACGGCCTACGGGGACGAGATCTAGTCGTAAAGCATTGGGATTCTTACCTAACCAAATTCTGTTTTACTATATTTGACCACAAGAATTCCAAATGGATCCACTACAGAAATCATATACTGCGCCTTAAAATGCGTAGTTTAATTTCTGTTTCGCTGCCTTCGGCAGCTCAACACTGTGATCAATCCGGATCACGACGTTCGATCACAACCTTGTCTGTACAGTTTTTGGATTGTATTATTCGAATTGAGATCCTGTTATTATATAACATTAAATTTAACTTCACAAATCTCCACTTTCACTTTGATACTTAGATGTAATGTTATTATTTTGTTGCTTAAACTATATACATACTATACCCTAACCCAAATCCTAACCCTAACCCATTGATATAATAGATTATCAGTCTACATTTCTTTAAACTATTTAATACACCCTAACCCAAACCCTAACACCATCCCATAGATAATAGAACACCATTCCTTTTTTCTTTTCTTTTTTTAATAAACCTATTCACTATACCCTAACCTTAACCTATTAAGTTTCTTTATTACTTCTTCTTTTACTATTATATTCAAACACTAGTCCATTGATTCGTGTTATTATTTCTGTCTCCCCCCGCTTTCTTTTACTATATACTACACCCAGACCGTAACCCTAGCCCATAGATACGTGACATTTCGTATTTTAAAATTACATGAGCAATAATTTATAGCATCTACCAAAAACGCATATATTACGTCACAATATGAACTGGACTTGTCGCTAGCGACTGCTATAAACAAAACACTTTGATATTTCGAACTGCCTTTACTTGCATAGGAATGTATTCAGGCCACGAATTGTCAGTTGCTTCGTTGTTTCTTCCGCTGTAACACCATCGAATGGATAAGGTTCGTATCAGCTATACTCCTTGATGGTTCACACTTTCATTACTTTCGTTTTTTTGTGTGTAATTACCTATACTTTAATTTGCGCTCTTTACTCCTGTACTATCTTATGATTTTATTCTCATCTTCGTAATATAGTATTAAGAAATGACTCCAAATCAAAAAAACCGCAACTACTCCTTCGGGTCGTAAGCAATACCGGTATTTGCTACAGAAAAGGAGAGGCTAATACGCCCTACCTACATCTTTACCAACCCCGACGACGTGAGATGCTATGGTAGAGTTGCTTTGGACTGAGTCATATTCTTGATACATTATTACTATCCTCTGCTTTGTTACATATATATATTTATTAGAAGTATACCTATCGTTTCGACTACTAAATTTCTTGTTACATAATAACAACCGAAACCACACAATCCATTTACTTCCGTGGGAGGGGTCAATCCCCACCAATGACGGCCTACGGGGACGAGATCTAGTCGTAAAGCATTGGGATTCTTACCTAACCAAATTCTGTTTTACTATATTTGACCACAAGAATTCCAAATGGATCCACTACAGAAATCATATACTGCGCCTTAAAATGCGTAGTTTAATTTCTGTTTCGCTGCCTTCGGCAGCTCAACACTGACGATTAGACAAACTGTTTGTGAACAACCATCGATGAAGTCAACGAATCGGGAGGGGATCACTCATGTAATGATTTTCCAATCCCAAAGTCGCCAAACGAATAAAGTCACAATAATAACACGTAGTAATACCTTACGCTTCGTAGTGCGTATGTCCAATGGGTTTCGATATCCAGATATATTATGGTACTTTCTGTTTTGAATACCATGATATGTCGCCAAGACTGACTGGTCAACCTGAGGCGACAAGTAAGCTTATCCAATTGATCTTCCGTCGATAATCCATAAATAATTAAATATAAAGTTTCATTCTATGTTACGGTCACCATTTCTTGTTCGCTTACCAACGTATTGATTCTGCTGTGAGCCTGCTTTTTTTCTGACTGTATTGGTCATTCTCAGAGCATAGCGACCATCTGGCTGATAGGGGTCGCAACATTGTTGGCACTGCGGGGCACTGCATCATTAAGAGGGCTCAACACGCCAGTGAATATTTAGAAAATTTAACAAAAACAATCAATAAAGCAGCAGATACGCACTCAAAGGCATCGCGTGATTTCCGGCGCCCTAAAGTTAGACTGGTCTTCGATTCTATGGCATCATGATGCCGATGCTATAACCTGGTTTAACGCGCCGACTCACGCGAAATTTTCGGTGCAGTAATTATAATTATAGTTAGAGGTTTGAATTATATACGATCGAACATGTTCGGTCCAGTTATTCTACTGAGAATGAGAATGATGAATAGTGCAATTGGTCTCGACGCTTCTTTATTTAAGTCTGCCTAGGCTTATCGATCATGGCAGACCTTGGTATAGCTGATAGGCAGGCACTTTTAATAGATACAAAAGTTTTTGCGGTTATCGCAGCCGCAGTGCTGTAGCTAGCGTTTCATTTAAAACTCAAATCAATTTACAACAAACATGTTTAAGACATGTATTTATTATTGTTTTAGTCATGACGTCACAAATAAATATTCATATTGAATGGGCATTGACAATGGCAAATATAGGGTAAATTGACTCATTCGACGAAAAAGAGCTTCCGACCACTGTCATAATCAGACAGTAAATATTTTACCCATCAGGTCTACATTGTTATGCAGCAATTTCAAGGTCGGCGGTCATCATCATCAGAACATCCATTCCATACCAATATTCTATACCTACTTGCTATAACTGTCGAACCGACTAGGATTTTGGGGGTTCCAGCCACTTAATATCGTATACGCCGACCATATTGGGTGCAATTCGTCCGTATGGGGCAGTGGTTCTCAAACTGGTGGGCGTGAGAACATCCAAAGGGGGCGCGATGTACCTATATATCATGCTTATTGGTCTGTTTATGGTCCGAATTTCATATTTGAGAATTATCTCATCAACTGTCATAACCTTCCATGCCATCAAACTAGCCGTTGGGATTGCCAGTATTATGGTTGCATTTTGTGATATGCGACAAGGGCGGACGCGAACATTTTCATCATGCCCTTGCTTAAAACATGTTTTTATTGTTGTTTTTATTCATGAATAGGCATTGACACTTGAAAATATAGTGTAAATTGACTCATTCGACGAAAAAGATCTTCTGACCATTGTCATAATCAGACAGTAAATATTTCACCCATCAGGACTAAATTGTTATGCAGCAATTTTATGGTCGGTGGTCATCATCATCAGAACACCCATTTCGTACCAATAATCTATATCTACTTGCTATAACTGTCGAACCGACTAGGATGTCGGGGGTTCCAGCCACTTCATATCGTATACGTCGACTATATTGGGTGCAAATCGTCCGTATATGTCAGTGGTTCTCAAACTGGGGGGTGCGCCCCCTCGGCGGCGTGAGAACATCCGAAGGGGGCGCAGATTTTTTTTCGCGCTTCGGAGATTTACGTATATATCGCGTTTATTGGTCTGTTTATGGTCCGAATTTCATATTTGAGAAATATCTCATCAACTGTCATAACGTTCCATGCCATCAAATTAGCCGTTTGGATTGCCAGTATTCTGGTTGCATTTTGTGATATGGGACAAGAGGGTCGTGAGATTTTCCACCATCATAAAGGGGGGCGTGTCTGAAAAGTTTGAGAACCACTGGTATAGGCATATACTACATGTGTTTTGAAAGTATTTACATAACTATGGTATAATTATACGTTTTTTAAAAGACATTTGTTTAAAACATTGTCTTAAATGCAACTCTAGCCGCAGCGTTAGACCGGTCGAGGAATCATCTAGGGGGCGGCAGAGGAAAAGCATGAATGTTGCTCTTCGGCGTTTGCGACAAACATGGCTTTGGAGCAGTCGTAAATTTTAAACTTCTATCTTCTATCATAAATAAGCTCCGGCTCCAGCTCCGGCACCGGCAACTATGGTTCTGTTGTAGCCGTCGAAACCATCATGTTGCTGGGGTATGCAAAGTCGTGTGACGTGATAATCACTTTGTGTCGTCTATAGATGACGTAATGTACGCTAGAGAACGCAATTTACTACATGCCATTGCATGTACATTGTACATTGTACATTGTACATTGTACACTTGGTACATCGCACAGCATTAAAACAGTGACGTGACGTTTTATAACCGGTACTGCGCTAGTTGATATCAAGTCATGCAGTCTAATTTAGTCTTGAACTTTTGCGATTTGTTCAACTGTACTTGCAGAAATAAGCGCATGTCGCGACCATATCAGCAGAAATCCGCTTTTTTTACCAAATATACCCAATGGCTTAAAATTCGGTATTGGTGTGCTCCTTACGTTACCAGTCCGTCCGTCGTCGATCAAGTTCAGTGGAATATAGAAGGTTCCCTTTCAAACGAATCAAATAAACTCAGAATTAGTCCCACTTAGAATCTGGTGTTACATCAATATTTCAGAACTTGATTCAACGCCGTGCACCATACAAGTCGGTAACCATTTAAAATAGGGTTGCCATACGTCCGGAATTTCCCGGACATGTCCGGAATTTCACTGAAAAATCTGCGTCCGGGAGGAATTTCTAAAATATTCCTAAATGTCCGGAATTTTGAAGGCTTGAAGTAGGCTCAAAAGTTTTCCGTAAATCAACAGAAACAACATTAATTTCAAGCAGATTTATGCTATTCGAAATTCTTCTTCGCGCTGCGCGCGAGTTAATGCAACGTATATTGATATTAGTATGGGCACCTGGCACCACACTCGCCAAAAATGCAATCAAAAATAAATATAAATAACCATCATTTACTGAAATAAGTCTAATTTTAATCGCAATTATAAGCTAACGGTATGTTCCTGAAGTGGATCAAGGCCGATTAGATGCTTCAAACATTTTCAAGTTGGAAATGAGGTCGCGTCCATATAAGGTTGGAAATCACCGGATGTGCAATCTACTGGTGCATTTTATAGTAGCCTAATATACGGAATAATCAATATCATTGACAGAATTCATTCATAAAATTTAACAGCCAAAATGTTACATCGATTACCCTATGATGGGCCAAGATCAGTGTTTTTTGGAGCGGAAAGGGGCAGAAAAAATGTTGTTTCGGACCTGATTATAACACACAATCAAATAGCCGAACCGACCCAACAGTATAGCAGGGCTGTCAAACACAATCTCGACAGGCCAGACACGGACCGCCTGACGATTTTATCAGGCCCGTGTATAAATCTATTGCGGACCCTAGCAAGTAGTAATCACCAGAGGTCACATTACAGATGGCGCAATTCATGACCTATGTTTAGGCTTACCATATTTTGGAAACGTAAAAAGAGGACACTTCTTCAGAAATTTCAGACATGCAAAACTAAATTTTTCCCACTTCGTGATCGGTTGACTGAAAAAATAAAAATAAAAAAAAAGGTCATCACTTCCGCTCAGAGCTCAAAATAACGTTTTACTCTCCACATTGCCAGGTGGATGACTAAAAAAAAAAAAAAGGTATTCTTTTCGCTCAGAGCCAAAATAACCGCTTTTCCCTCCGAAATACCCGCCGGAGCTTCACTTCTGCGCTAATTCGCGGCATTTCACTCGCAATTTCCTCTAAATCTCACCTAAATTTTCAAAAAAGAGGACAAAATCTCAAAAAAGAGGACAGATCCTCTTAAAAGAGGACGTATGGTAAGCCTACCTATGCTCCATTCCATTTCTGTAAACAGTCGACTGGCAATGCTTTTCTAGTGTGACGTCATATTAACAGACAATGTGTTATACCTCATTTTTAAATCCGCTAGTGGGCGCAAACGAGTGTCCGGAATTTGCTTCACAAAAATATGGCAACCCTAATTTAAAATTAAACTGCAAGCTCGCAAGTGACATTGCGTGACGATTCACGAATACGAGTGTATCAAGTAGACAAAAACGATTACACAAATTGATGTTTACAAATTAGAAAGCGTGCATTCCATCACTAATTGCCCTAATATATTCAACAGCAGGGCAGGGTCGGACATCGCATTGACTAGCTCGAATCGCTACGATTGTATGCGGACTAATAGCGATCTTCAGGGCTGCTTCGATGCATTTACCTATTTACGGTGACAAATCGTTACTGGAATGCGTAACATGCGCTGGAATTAATTTCAATTCGTAGGCAAAAACGATGACACACTGTCCAATTTGACGCTACGATTAAAAACTATTATCAATAAAGAACATGTATTTGCTCCTCCAATTCAGAAAGGGGGCTATGTTTCTCTCCGCGCGGCCTCCAAAGGAACATGTATAACAAGGTTATGTTTACATCCTATGGCGTCGCTTATATATTCGCCTCATTACTAATAAAGTAAATTCCTCAGCTCACATAAGCGTCAATCCCGTTTTTTGATATGCATGGATTTCATTATTTTTCGAATCTCACAATTGGCCATCGGTGTTGTGCTGATGACGAAATTGAGGGTATAGCCTATACCAGACCTGGGCAAAGTGCGGCCCGCGTAGCCATTCTGTGCGGTCCGCGAAAGGTTGCTTGGAATTCAAGACATAAAACATGCTTTTTGAATGACTAAAACCGTAGGCTGTATCAAATTCGTTTACTTTGAAGCCTGTTCATTAATATGCCACGATTACGCTGCCATACTTACTTCGCATGCGTAATCCAAATTCCAAATAAAGGCAATATGGCAAAATACGAGTAGCAATTGGAGTTACAAGAAATCACTCTTTCCCTGTAGTTTGATCCAAACCTTCTTTGCTGCCATTGTCACATTACGCATTATACGGCACGTGTTTCAAATTGTTACGTGATACGTTTCTAAATCCCTAATTCGTAAAACAAGTCAATCAGTGCTCGCGATTACTATTTGACTCATTATATCTATCGCCCATGATGGATTAACGAGCATGCCAAAAAAGAAACCCGCAAACTGAAATTGAAAGAAGGTTTACACTTCAAAGCACTAAATATTTGTTTGTTTGAGTCACGGGTACGACCTTCCTTTTAGTGTTTGCAGAGCATGTCGCCGAGATTAAGGATTTTAATTAATGTCGGCCTCCTGATAAAAAAAAACATGAAACACTCGGTCAATGGAGGGCAGAGTTCAGAAAAACTGCAGGCTTCGCTCAACATCAAAGCTACTAAAGCTGCACAGTGCACACTGCTAGCAAGGCAGCGACCAAGAACATAAGCTTCGTACTGTATTGCATATACAATTCAGTGCAGGGTTCTCGAACTGGGGGGGGGGCGTGAAAGCATCAGTAGGGGGCGCGAAGCCGAAGATTATTGAT
>ATSW01088536.1:0-12232 GCA_000444245.1 Botryllus schlosseri
CGCATCACTGTTGTGAATGCCTGCGAAACGATCTGGATATATCGCACCTGGACGTACCCGCCGTGGGACCAAGCGGATGACCCCAGAGGACTCGTCAACTCCGACCACACAGGAACACCAAAGAGAAGATATTTCTCAACATGGCGCCTGTGCAACAACGAACTGTGGCTCACAAAACAGCTCTGCTGCAAAAGAAAAAAAGAAGAGACACAGATGGAGTAAAGAAGAGTATAAAGAAATAATGAGATGTTACTTCTTAGCCAAATTTGAAAACTCGGCAGGAGTAACCGAAGGAACTTTTCAAAAATGGAAAGAGAGAACGAACAACTCTCCAACCATGACTGCCAATACCCTGGCAACAATGAGACGTTGTGTAATAAAAAATAAAAAATTATCTGAACAAGAACTCGCAGAAATCGAGGGAGAAATGTGTAACAAAAACATAGAAAACTCTGAGGCAATGGAACTGCAATTCGGCCAAGATGACCTGAACCCACAACAATCACTTGATGACCCGAACATCGCAGAAGTAGAATTACAAAATACCACCGGGCACCCGAATGAATCAACAACACCTAACGATGGCGACATAGACACGGAATTAGAATTGGAGATCAAAAATCAAATCATCGACCGCATGAAATCCACATTGAATGTAAATGACAGAGTGCAGTTACCTGACTTACAAATTACAAAGAAACTGAAAACTGATATTGCAGCAGCGAACAAAATTTTGACAGAAACCATACTACCTGCAACTCTAAATGACACACAAGGAGAAAGACCACAATGTCCCTTGACAACAATCAACAACCTCATTTACAGCACTGCGGCAGTTATCTCAGAAAGGCACTGCAAAATACCAAGAACTGTCAACAAAAAAAGGGGAAGGCATACGCCAGCTTGGCAACGCAGAATTGAAAACAAAATCGCAAAACTAAGGTGTGACGTTGCGATACTCTCAGAACTAAAAAAAGGAAATGTTTCCCGCAAAGTAAAAAATAAAGTAAAAAGAATAGAACTGGAGCACCAAACCAAACTGCAGTCAACAGAAAAAGTGACAATGTTGCAAGAAGAATTAAAAATGAGAATATGCGCCAAAGCACAACGATTGAAACGATATAAAAAACGAGAAACACAATATCGCCAAAATTTGTTATTTGCTCGCAAACCTGGACAATTTTTTCGAATGATGAAACAAAAGTCAAATCAAAAAATTACCAGCAGCAAAATACCAGCCACTGCAGATGTGGAATCATTTTGGAAGAAAATATGGGAAACCAAAAAATTGCACAACTCAAATGCAAATTGGATACAAGACCTCCACACTGACCATCTACAAACACCAGAACAACAATGGTCAGAAATCACAAAACAAGAAATCAAGGAGGCCCTAAAGAGTTCACTGAACTGGAAAGCAGCTGGTCCTGACCAGATCAAAAACTTTTGGCTAAAAAAACTAACTGCAACACATAATTACCTAGCGGTGACCTACAATGAGCTTTTATCCTCAACCAGCTCGCACGAGATCCCAGCCTGGTTCACACAAGGGATCACCTATCTTATTCCAAAAAATGAAAACACCAGGGACCCCAAGAACTACAGGCCAATAACATGCCTGACAACCATGTACAAAACACTGACCAAAATCCTGGCAAAACGAAGCTACAAACACCTAGAAAATCTTCTACCGCCTGAGCAGAAAGGATGCAAGGAAGGCGCCCTTGGCTGTAAGGACCACCTGCTCCTTGACAAAACCATTCTTGAAAACTGCAAGAGGAGACACACTAACCTCAGCATGGCATGGATAGATTACAAAAAAGCTTTCGATTCAGTCCCTCACACGTGGATACTGAAAACAATGCGTATGTACAAAATGAATCCGATCATCATCAGATTTATTGAAAATTCAATGAAAAATTGGCATACAAAACTGTTGATCAAACATGACCAAGGTGAAACAGAAACCTGTACAATTCAGATATGCAATGGTATCTTCCAAGGCGACTCATTCTCACCACTTCTATTCTGCCTCAGCTTAGCTCCACTCAGTGAGTTGCTGAGAAAAAATGAAACAGGATACGTGATGAAAAAAGCAGCAAATTCTGAAGGTCAAAAGATTCATCACCTTTTGTTCATGGATGATCTGAAACTGTATGCGAAATCCGACACGGACCTGAATAACCAAATGAAAATTGTTCATGAGTTTTCGGAAGATATAAAAATGAAATTTGGCTTGGATAAATGCTCAAAACTTACCATACGACGCGGAAGAGCCACCAGCACTGGCGACATGAACTTCAAAATGGATGAAACCATAACAGAATTGAATGCCGAAGGTCACTATAGATATCTAGGGATCTGTGAAAGCGACAACATTAAACATGCTGCAATGAAATCAAGTCTAAAAAAAGAATACATCAGCAGGCTCAAGTCAATTCTCAAAACTGAACTCAATTCCAAAAACAAAATCAATGCCATAAACAGTCTTGCAGTGCCTGTCTTGAGATATAGCTTTGGTGTGGTGAACTGGCGTAAAGATGAAATTAAAAAATTGGACACAAAGACGAGAAAACTGATGACAATGCACCACATGCATCACCCAAAATCTGATACACAAAGACTGTACATCCCCAGAAAAAAAGGTGGTCGAGGACTACAAGAAATTGAACAAACCTTCAAAACAGAAATCATCGGCTTGTCACAGTACATCAACAACAGCGATAACATTTACTGCAAACTCATTGCACAGGAAGACAAACAGCGCAAAACAAAATCTCTGAGCTATCGTCACGACAAGTACGCCAGAGAAGTCGTCTCAGAAACAGCTAACCTGCACACTGCAGAAAACACTGTTGCTAAACCCACAACAATAGCAAAAGCAGCACGAGTCCGATACAAAAATGCAATGCTGAAAATGAGAGAAACGATATGGGAGTCGATGCCTCTTCATGGACAGCACAAGAAGTTAACTTCACAGCCCCATGTAGACGAGCTTTCATGGACCTGGCTATCCAGCTCTGGCCTGAAACCGGCAAGCGAAGGATTCATTTTCGCAGCACAAGACCAATCGCTTCCTACAAAATACTATCGCAAAAGAATTCTGAAGCAAAACACGGACGGCAAATGCAGAATGTGCCACAACCAAAATGAAACTGTAGCACATCTCATGTCCGGCTGTGGTGCACTTGCAGCTACCGAATACACATGGAGACACAATAGGATTGGTCACTACATTCATCTTGAATTATGCAAACATTTTAACATCACCACTTCGACAAAAAATTGGTACGATTACAGCCCAGCACCAGTGACAGAAAACGAACAAGTAAAAATTCTGTGGGATGTACCAGTTATAACTGACCGCGAAATCAGGAGCAACCGCCCGGATATAATCGTCAAACTAAAAAAGAAAAGAGAATGCTTATTTATTGAACTGGCTGTCCCAGCTGATCACAACCTACTGCAAAAAGAATCAGAAAAATACTCCAAATACGCAGACCTCAAAATGGAATGTGAGAAAATGTGGCGATGCAAAATAAACATTGTACCGATAGTCATTGGTGCTACAGGGGTCGTGAGCAAAAAACTCATGAGACATATCCAACAAATTCCGGGTAACGTTCGATTCGACATGATCCAAAAGATCACATTATTGGGCACTGTGCACATTCTTCGGAAGGCCTTGAATGCACCACTGGACTAAAATTACGCTTGTGAATCACAGCATAATTTCTGTAATTTCGATTCTTCATCTTCAATCATCTCTACCTCTGCTCTGTAACCCTTGCCAATTCTTCATCTGCTGCAATTCTGTAATCTGACTTCTCCGTGTATTGCATAGGAATAACAATTTGAATGTATTACTGAAATTTTAAAAATTTACTCCAATCTCGCCATTTTCCTTTGGGGGCAGGTTGCTCCCCGGATTATGTGTGTATCTACCAGTTTTACTGTGAATAAAGAATATAATAATTATTATTTGATTGTACAATTGAAAAGTCTTGAGTACTTTGATTGCGGAGGGGTTATTACCTCTTCATCACTGGATGATTTTGTGCAATGCATTGCTACTATGTACCATTGCCTGTTGTTTCTACGGCGGCATATCTCATATCAGACGAGTGCAACGAAAGCAGTGGTGACAAATAGCGATATCGGCAGAATCCGTCAGATGCGTTGATTTAGCCATTACGATTCGCAAATTTCTTCGTCTTCAAGTCATATAAAATAAGCCGAGTCAATGACTTGGGCCGAGTCATGCGTAATGACTCGAATACAAGTCGAGTCAATCCAAATATTGACTCGAGTCGAGTCGAGTCATTTTCCCATTTCAAGAAAATGACTCGAGTCAAGTCGAGTCATAAAAAAATCGTGACTCGAGTCTGACTCGAGTCGAGTCATGACTCGAGTCATTACAACCCTGTTAAAATGATGTTGACTGTCGATATGTATAGTTGTGTTCTCACATTTCAATTGCACGTTTCAGTAAGAGTTCGTTACAGGGTTGTTACTCTTTCCATGCCGATTGAACAAATGAAGTGCGCATCAACAATCAACATGGCCTTAAAAGAACAAAACCCAAACATTATGAATGTTTATTGCAAATCAGTCATCGGTTGGGCGATTTGTTTGACATGTCAAAATAAGTCAAAATTTTGTCAGAATATAAGCGTTCGGGCAAAAATTGTCAAAATTGTTTACAAAGTCAAAATTGGTTTGTCCCCTGCATTTCGTTTGCATCGTAGATTTTTTTATGTCGGCGAACTTATCCTTTGATATTTTACAGCTTGTAGCCTACTTTATAGGCCGACCGTGGTAAACGGTCCATTATCTGCTCATTGTGAACCATAAACGGTCAAATGAAACTAATAGGTTGACATGATGTTATGGTCAACGTATACCGCTGTATCTTAACTGAAGAAAGACTGCTTGGGCATTGCATGGTTCATATATCAAGAGGCGCATGATGAAAAATTGTGATGTAGAGTAGACAACATTTTCAGAATGAAGCAACACGGTTTGTCACCAGCTGTGTATGCACTTGAGTGTTGTCAGCCAACAACTGCTGTTGTTGAACGTTCTTTCTCCGTTCTTGGCAAGCTACTTACTAAGGACATACATTTTCTACCCGAGAATGTGGGATAGTATCCTTCGTCGTACTACAACAATTTTTAATTATCTCTACCAAATACGTGATGTAACTACTGAAATTGTTCATAGGGCCAGATTTCGTAGAAATAAAGTTTTTTTATGTAAACTTGTCAGTTTTCAAGTCAAAAACGTTTTTTTCAGTTCAAACCACTTCGTAAGGACAGACGGTTCCAACCAGAAATGAAGATAAGTAAAACAATTGTAATATAATGTGCGAAAACACCTAATTTGCATACGCGAGATCAAATTTGGGCAAAATATAGTGTTTTTGTAGATCAAGAATGTCAAAAAAAGAATCGCCTTAGTCGTCAGTGTGCATGACGTCTGCCGTTACCTTTAAGATACCAGTTTAGAACTGCGATCATCACCACACGAGTCACAATTCCACTATACTGAACGCACCTAATCGCCCGCAATCAATGATGGCGAAGACAGTGGCGTCAGTATAGTGGAATTGTGTATGAGTATGAATATGTATGAGTTGAATGTGTGCTTGACCACGTTATATGGAACAAAGGTTATGAACCACTGATTTGACGTCAGTTTGGCAAGCATAAAAATTATCTCATTTCATAACTTGCATTGTTATTAATATCACCTTTTGTAAATTAATAAACCATTTACATTATCCATTTTATACGATTGACCGCTATATGAAGAGTGCAACTCCTCATCTGACACCGACTGTAGCACAGCTTGATGTCAGAGATGTCATAATTGACTTTTTAAACTGCGCTGGTAAGCATAACGCTATTTGTCATTGTGTCTCGCGTCTGGTACACTGAAATGAGATATAGTGGTGAGATATAGTGACTCCAGTCAAGTCAAGTCATAAGAAAAAGGTGACTCGAGTCTGAATCGAGTCAAGTCATGACTCGAGTCATCACAACACTGCATCACAAATATACACTCGTGTGAAATAATCCCAAAGAATCACAAATCACAATAACTTACTGACAATTAAAAATAATGCGACTGGATAACATGTCGGGTGACCTTTATAAAAATATTGGCGCTATGCGCATGTACAGTCGGATGTGGGCATTTATTAGGCTGCTAATGACCGACCGCAGTTCCAACTGCACGTCTCCGTAAGGTTTTCAATTCTCTAGTCCGGATCCGATCCGGCTCAGACCGTATCAGGAAAAGTACTGATCCGGCTCCGATCCGACTACGGCTAAAATTGAAATAAATCCTGCCGGAGATCTAACCCGGCTCGGGTCCATGCTCCGCACCAGTATATGTGTCTAAACTGAAAGCCACAAACGTAAATTCTGAACGTTTGTTCAATTGCTATACTATGGTACCTGTTTTAATTTTCCCATGGTGAGGGAAATGTAACCCGTACTTTCACTAACAATTTTAAATGGACTATATCTCGAATTCGTTCAAAAAAGTGATTATGCCATTTTGTGACTTCGTCCTGCTCGAAGTATGTCGAATGAATTGCATGTCTATGTGTATTTCAATACAGACTGTCATGTGTTACGTCGAGTTAAGGGTTTCAAGTATTTTATTCATCCATGTATCATGGGAAAGGAAACATGAATTGAAAATAAATACATTCGCGACTTAGGTCACCTCGAATATAAATGAATATAAACGGATCAATACCTGCCATTTACGGTGGCGGGAACAAGATTGAATTAAGCGATAAATATATAGGCGAAAATCACACACATGAAATGCGATATTAATTATAGAATAGGGTTGCCATACGTCCGGAATTTCCCGGACATGTCCGGAATTTCACTGTTAAAACTGCGTCCGGGAGGAATTTCTAAAATATGCCTAAATGTCCGGAATTTTGAAGGCTTGAAGTAAGCTCATATCTTTTTTTTCGTAAATCAACCTAAACAAGACTATTTTTGGGCAGATTTTTGCTACATGAAATTTTTCTTCGCGCTGCGCGCGATTTAGTATCATATATATTGGTTTTAATATGGGGACTACCGCCCTCGCAAAAACTGCGATCAAAAAATAAATAAAAAATTACATTCGTTTACAAAACGAAGTCTAATTGTAATCGCAATTACAAGATATCGGTATTCATAGAGTCGTCGTTTTAGGTCGTTTGGATGCTTTATTCAAAGATGTTGGTTCTAAACCGGGGGGTAGAATCGCGACCATAAAAGGTTGGAAAACACCGGATGTGCGGTGTTTATATAGATCAGTGGTGAAGTGCACACCCGCATTAAGCTGATAAATAATCTTATCGGCGTGACATGAACCTGACTTAACGATGCATAATTACGCCCCTTGCATTTTCGAAGTCATCATTCTACATCAGCTCTCTACCGTTGACTCTGATTATGTGGACGGAGAGAGCATTAAAATTATACAGTAATATATGGAAGAGCCAATATTATTGACACAATTCATTCAAATCATTTAACGACCAGATGCATATAGTAAACCCCCAGAATTTGCATCGAATACCCTACGATGGGCCCAAGACCAGTGTTTATTTGGGTGGGATGGGGCTGCAATATGTGGCTACGGCCCAGGTTACAACATACAATACACAACCACATACTCCTGAACCGGATCGCGACCACCTCTAGTCGATAGACAAAGCGTTGCTGGTGTGACGTCATATTGATCGACAATGCGCTCACACCTCATTTTGAAATCCGCTAGTGGGCGCTGAAGAGCGTCCGGAATTTGTGAAACAAAAATATGGTAACCCTATTATAGAACAACGTCAGGGAAGGACGGGACCAGTTCGCCGGAAGAACATGAAAATTAGGCAAAAGACCCCCACCACAAACAAAACGGTACATGGTGATGGGGGCCGACAAATTACAAAACAAAAAAAACAAAAAAACACGGGCGAACTGGTGAGGTCCGACGGCAGGCATTACAAAGTAGCCATTATAGTGTTAGGTTTAACATATGAGGGGTGGAGGACTCCTCCCACTAGCATTTGGGAACCGCTATGGTTATCTAAATCAAACAAATCAATGATAAAAATCCCGTTTATGTTAATTTGGGGAGGAGCCCGTGACAAATCTGGTGTCCATGTGCCTGCAGTCGAACCCCGTGATGGCTAGTGGTAATCCAGGCTAAAAACAAAGAGCCACTCAGAGTGAGTGATAAGAAGGGAGAGCGAAAAGCACATGTGCGCGCCTAACGCGGCGCGGCAAAAAACACAAAAATGACGTGAAGGAGAAGACAAGAAATTAAACATTGAGTGGAAAAGAAGAGGGTCAAGTCCTCTCGTTGCCTCGAAAACTACACCAAGCCTTCCAGACCCGATGCGAGCCGCGCTGAGAAGCGACTACGGCTCGCTCGGAGACCAGCCTGGACTCGAAAAGAGAAACACCCATCGCCCGTAGTGTGGCCAGGTTCCTGGGGTGGTAACTTCCCAGGGACCCGACCGTGAACGTGTGCATCTCCACGGTCTTGGCCGTAGCAAGACGCAAGGAGTGACAGAGGTTCTCGTACTTTGCGTGTTTCAACTCAACGGCGGTGTCCATGCTGGCTACTCCATTCTCGAAGGAACACACCAGCACATCGATGACTAAGACCCGGCGAGCATCCGCTAAGATGAGGTCGGGCCTCAGTCGCCTGTTGGCCAATGTGGCGTGCTCCTCGCAAACGCGGTCCACATCGCATCTGGAAAAAGAAGAAGAGCTGAGACTACCAAGGCACCCGAAGTACCGAATTGTGTCTGTTTGTGATGATATCCATCACTGGCAGGCAGTGGTTCAGCACGTGGGGCAGGGTCTCGGTATGCTGCCCGCACTTGCAGCAGACCACACTTGGCTCCACACGTTTCCTAAACCGACCCCGGATCGACCGGAGCGGCAGAAGATTCAGACGAGCTTTAAGCATCCAGCTACGCTCGACTGCCGTCAGTACGTTGGAAGACCGGAGGAAGCGGTTAGAGCTCCCGTACCGGCTGTGGCACTCCACAGTTTTGCCCTGGTCGGGAAGCTCCATCCACCGTGTCTTCCAACGTTGGTTCACCTTAAGGTGGAGGAATTTGGTTAAACGACCCAAATCCTGACAGCAGTCGGCGCCCAGTGCCAACTGATAGAGCCCGTCTTCGGTCACGAACCAGCGAGCACCGAGTCGCTTAGTAACGGGTCGGACCTCGGTCCAAAGCCCGTGGGCGTCTCCGTATGCTCTGGAATCGTGCCCTGTTAGACTCACGCAGTTTAAAAACTCGACTGTCAGGGTCTCCGACGCCTCTGAGACTCGGCAAGTTCTCCGGACGACCAACGCCAACCTCCCACGCGCAACCGCCCGCACAGAGGGGTCAGTGGAATTGACCATCTTGATGGCCTGAGAAAGCCTCAACACGTCCGCTTCGCAGCAGAGGTTGGGGATTCCCAGACCGCCAGACGTCAGCCCTGCATGGAAGAAAGGCTGACACGCTCTGTTCGGGAGGCGGAATTCCGCCTTCACCAGCGTGCGGATGCGCACATCCAGGCGACGCAGATCGCAACGGAAAAACCTGCGGATTCTCAACTGAAAAAGGAACTTTGGAATAATGAACCTCTTCAGTGCGAGCAGCTTCTGAAAAGAAGTGAGGTGCGACAGAAAAAACCTGTCACAATAGGCCTCTAGAGTTTTTATGACCTCCCCACCTTTCTCAGTTGCCTGGTACCCCATGTTCTTGCCCAGGTATCGCCAGAAGGAGTCACGATCGAGGACCCGAACCTCGCCACCGTCAAGGCGGAACGGGACCGAGTCCACGATCGATCGGCCTCCCTTGAACCCCAAGGCAAGAACACGACACTTGGCGGGTTTGAATTTCATACCAGACCACCGAGAAAATTCATCGCACAGTCTAATTGCGCTTGAAGCTGGTCGCGAGACGAAGCACACAGGCAGGTGTCATCTGCATAACCCTGAACTCTGACAGTGACGCCCTCCGCCGCGGAAAACCGATAACCGCTGCTCTGAAGCCCAGCGACGCCACGCAGGAGAACCTCCATGACCAGGTTGAAAGTGATGGCCGACAAAGGGCATCCTTGACGGACGCCCTTCCCCGCTGGAATGGGGTCAGTCGGACCAGAACTGGTCGCGACTGAAAACACGTTAGACGTGTAAATATCGGCCATCACCTCCACCAGATACTCCGGGGCGTCAAAGTGCCTCAGGACCTCGATCACGGAGCCATGCCGAACGGTACCAAAAGCATTGCGGATGTCAAGCCAGGCAAGATAAATATCCTGCCGTGACGACTTGGCATCCGCAAGCAAGGAATCAAGCATGAATACGTGCTCGAAGACCCCCTCTCGCGGAACAAACCCCTTTTGCTCCATGGAGACAACATCTCCATCGGATGCCCAGCTCTGGAGACGGCGAGCGATTACGGACGCGTAGATCTTATACAACGTCCTGGATAGCGCTATGGGTCTCCAATTGCCGACGTCTTGCATGTCGCCGTCGCGGTCCTTTGGAATTAGGATTACCCGCGACGAGCGCCACTCAAGTGGAATTCGTCGGCAACACCTACAGACTTCGAAAAGCTCGGAGAGGATTTCTCCCTTGGGGTCCAAGCGCTTCCAAAATCCATAAGTGAGACCGTCGGAGCCTGGCGAACTACTTGTGTTTAAGGTTGCCAGTACTCCCGCTACCTCTAAGGAAGTAATTGGCTCGTCGGTTGGTCCGGCGTGTCAAAAGAAATCAACAAGCATCAAAGTATGCGAACAACCTTGTTCATCCAGATCAAAATGAAAACTACATTAACCATTCGTGCTGTCTCAACATCTTCTCGGCTGGATTTGTCAATGACACTTAATTAATATTCATTATACGTGTTCAGAAATAATTAGGACAGGGAAAACTCCGAGTCCAGTCGAGTATTCGAGTGTCACTGAATATGACATCATAACAACATGGAAGATGTGGAAGAATATAATGCCAGTCCTACATCACAATAAAGATAACTTGGTGTTATTACGACCATGCCTATACCTATTTCATTGCACTTCGTGACAATGCCGTGGATTTTTGTTGTTGATGTTTTTTTTATTCATGGTGTTTGTCAGCTACAATGGTTACTTACACCAGATCGATTATCGCTATATTGATTACGTAGCTGCTAACCTGTAGCACGGTCTACTTTTGGGACACCTTTTACGTCGATGAGATGGCGGGGAGGAGTCTAGATGAACTTCCAACACTTGGGTATGAATTTCGGGAGTCGAGCCCGGTCGGACTCTAACCCGCATACAATGGGTGCTGCAGCTGTGGATTATACGACTACACTAATCTTGCCACTCAATGCCGTGGACCGACCATGGCTGAACAGAAGTGTCATTCTCACAAACGGGTGAAACTTTCTACTAAGTGTTATGTGTGCTGTGATACGATTAAACGAGGTTTCAATACTCCTACGGCAGAAAATAACATTAAAACAAAGATTTTTGTTGAGAAAATACCTACATTACGGGCAATATTCCCTCTAAGCTGCGCACGTGCGCAAATGCGCAGTGCTGAATCGATCTCTGCGCACAGAAAATCTTGGCTGCGCACAAAAAAATCCGTAGGGATGACTTTTTTTATTTTTTTAATTGTTGTTCTCCGAGGGAACGCGCAAGCGCGCAGACTCGTGAAAAATCAGAGGGAACATTGCCAGGGGCCAATAGTGTTATCGGTGAAGTCTGAAACCGAGGTACAAGTGCGGCCAGTAATGGTAAATATCGCGCTCTGTCAAGAAATGATAATTCGCAATGACGAGCGCATCACGACAGAGATTTTTCTTTTAGTATGGTCTCGTACGCATGAGCAATACTGATATCATTTCAGTAGCACAATCTTTTTTGGGAATGGCGAAATAACATGGTTAACTAAATAACAATGGGCTAGCGCGAAGTTAATCTGCGAGAAACTAACGAATAGTCTTCTCCGTGTGGCATGGACATAGCGTAAGATTTACTGTACAATTACATGCCGTGAATTTTCGAAGTCATCACTTTCATCAGGCAAATCTGATCACGTGTGATGAGATAGGATAATATGCAGAATATGCAAGTACAGCAACAATATTGCTAAAAAAAAATCCATCCCCTTGCAAACGTTTATCGGGATATGCTTCAACTGCGCACTGTAGGGCGTTGAA
>ATSW01088540.1:0-13809 GCA_000444245.1 Botryllus schlosseri
GTCTCAGGGACGTAGCTTTCGGATCTCCTTCCAACTGCCACGGCAACTAACATCGCCCATAACATTATGGTCAGCAAGAATTCCATGTTCCCTCCCAACTTATGATAAGCCGAACTGTCGTTGAAACATACAATGGTTTTTAACAGCCGCTTACAAATCTTCCATAGTACATTAACATCAGTTAAATAGCCTACTCGTAGCGGCAATGGGACTTCCGGAAAGGTAGCCTACTCGGTAACGAAGCATTTCCACTTTTGCGCAGTGTTCAAGTAAATCTTCCCTGTTGTTAGGAACGGAATGAACCTCTGAAAGGTTCAGGTTCGTGTGAACGCGAACCTTTTGGAAAGGTTCTGTGTGAACGCGAACGTGAACCTCATGACGTCATACTGCTAATTCTAACCCCGCATTTCAGTGATGTGATAGCTTATATACACGATATCAAGCGACGGCTCGGGCCACATATTGTCATTGATGATTGCAATTAATGATGAAGTATACATTGACGTTTTAAACGTCGCCAAATGTATCAACTGGGTCAATCAAATGATGTATTAATCCCATAAAATCGATATCTTCTGTCGCTTTGCCAACAATTTCGACGAGGACTTGCGGGGAATATTAGATGACGTCTTAACTGTCTAGGCCAGACCAGACAATGTACTCGGCGTCTGAGTATTGCTGCGTTTATATTGAGCAGAGTGTGAAACGGGTTTCTATACTTGCTACCGATATTAACCATTATCAAGTTATACAGCAGTAGCCAACACCCCAATCGAACGGATTTGGTTTTTATGGTACAATAAACATATGAAATCAAGATTGACCCAGTACGCCAGCAATAGATTTTTTACTTCCGACAACAATATCAATTTCATTGATTAGTTGGATACACATCATTCGGTGACCACTTACACGTAGCGTATTTCGCTCTTGATGGTGTGTGATTACGGATCAAGATCACAGCAGAGAGTCGCTAGATATTCACAAACGGAAAGCTAGATATTTTGAGCAAACTTTTGTTACAAAGAAAGTACAGTTTTTGAAATTGTTAAGGTGCATGCTCGTTTAGTGTTGATTGTTTTTTTTTATGCTGCCAGAGCTATGCATAAAGTGGCCGCAGTTGAAATGCAATGAATTTCTACCAAAGATGGTATAATGAAATGAAAATTGCAATATATGAAAAATATTCACAGTGCAGAACCTACCAAGGTTCGTTTGTGAACGTGAACCTCTAATTTACTGAGGTTCACACTCAGATCACGAACGTGAACCTCACGTTCAAACCACTGTCTAGTTGCACTACTTTCGTCAATATCGGACTATGACATAGACAATAAATCAGGCTAATTAGAAATGTATTTACATTGTAAAATACAATTTTGCATAGCGTTGATAATAAAGCATTCCAGTGAATAATAGAGGTATGGATTAGGAGACAATCTGCAATCATTGACTGATCCGACCCGCGAGCAATGAAAACTTTGGAATCCGGCACTCGACCCAAGTTGAGTTTGACACCCCTGGTCTACATAATATAACTCTTTGTAGTGGCACAGTAAAACTTATATGTCAAAGGGTAGGCTCTGACTATGGTTGGCTCTATGCTTAACAATAGCACAAAACTAGCAAATGCGGTGACGATAGCCGGGCTTGACACATCAGCCTGGCGAAGCAGATTACAAAAACAGGCGAGATAGTACCTGAATCATTCTCTCTGCGATATGTTGGAGGTGAGCCAGCGTTATATATATACAGTGACGTTCGATACGCGAAAAAGGTATGTATTCTGGTTGCGGAAATGACTCGGCGTAATCAGCGTCATGAACTCTCGAGGCCAGGACATGTGTTACAGCCGAGACTCGTGGCTCAACGGCCGTGCAAAACCACATCCGGCTAGGCTAACAATTGAGCTAAAATTGTCTATTGCGCGATGCTTACGACTTAGTGTGAGTCACGTAAATTATGACATTTATTGAGCTTCGTTGAAAATGCGTGTCGTTATAATGATGCATCAGGCGGGGATATACGAACGCCGGAAACAACGTGCCAAATTAGGCTATATATTTCGTCTGCAAAGAAAATGACCTGGAAGGCAAATATTGAGTTCTGCAATATTGCCGTTGCACTCATCTTGTCACATTTCTTTGCGTCGGGGTCTCCAAAGGAAACTCTCTATATGAGCATCAACTGGCTATAGTTTCATCCTGGGGTGCAATCAACCTGCGGTATACCTTAAAGTAGGGTTACCATATTTTGAGACCCGAAAAAGAGGACACTTTTCAGAAATTCTGAAAGATCTAGTACCGGCTAAAAAAACAGGTGAATTTGAAAATTTTCTACCAAAACTTCTGTCACTTTGTCTCGACTTCCGAAAAACCCGCGTTTTTAGTATACTTTTGTGGTGATGACTTGTTTACAATTCTGCTTTCCAATTTTTCCTAGACGTCGACTTTTTCACGGCATTTCAAAACTTTTTCTGAAAAAGAAGACAAAGTCCCAAAAAAGAAGACATTTAGGCGTTCTCAGAGAAAACTTTCAATTTTGTGCCAAAAAGAGAGGACAAATCTTCTCAAAAGATGACGTATGGTAACCCTACTTAAAGGAGTATTGGGTCAGATCCACACTGCTCTTAAATGCAACTATATGACGAAAGAAGTATTTGGTATCAATTTCGACATATATAGGCTCCTCTGTTGCATGCGATCCGCGTAAGTGGTGGTTTATAAAAGCCTATTTAGAGCGACCGTGGGCCGTGCTACCAGTCGGCAGATCAGGAATCTTAATAGGAATATCAGCATTTTGTGTAAATGATCATAGTAGTGGGAACACGATGAATACCATAACGGCAACAGCAACTATCAACAATTTGCCATTCTCCTGCTTGCGAGAATAAACTATTATTTGATATGAGCTGAACTTAATTATTCTTACCTTTCATTTTATTTCAGAATTTGATTCAATATCAATTTTTTCGCGAGATCAGTAATTTCAATTCTAATATAATTTGGAAAAAATAGGTAAAATTCTAATGAAATTTGAACAAGTCGTACATTTGCTAGTTGTCCAACTCCCTATGCTTTAGTACAGTGGTTCTCAACCTTTTTGACCTCGCGGCACCCTTGCACTTACATTACCCTGGCTGGCGATGTAGCGTAGTAATGCGTTTCACCGCTGCAATACCGATCGATGTCAAATCCAGAATCCTAAGTGTCTACTCGCCATCCGATCTCAGTAAGTGGAGTTCTACTAATAATATGAAACCAAAAAGCACATCTGGTAGGAACTATCCAAAGATATCCAAAGCAAAAGTCACAACTATCCGAAAATATCCGAAACAAAATCAGCAATAGAGTCCGACTGTCTAGGATTGTGCAAAATCAGGTCCAAGCCCTATCCGAGTCCGTGCGATGATCATCACTGACGATTTCTTGCTCTCAGTGAAAACCCGGTGCTTGACTATGGATATGAATTCGTCCATATTCACCTGATCAGCATATGCGTATCATTAGAATAGGCAGAGTGTGATGGCTTTTCGATCTTTGAGTCACAAAACGGACATCCGCCACGCTACCCATCTAACTACACATCTAAAACTACATTACTATGAATTGCTGGCGCACAAAATGAACTGTATAACAATTGAGTTAAGAACAAAGCAATTAAATACAAGATCTACGCAAAACAGGAACAGCATAATGTATATTCATAGATTTGGTATTGTTCGGTGATACCGCTCGCTTCGTTGCAAATGAGCTTATAATCATTATAGATGGAAATGGCAATTCATCATGTCATGGTTTCGAATACGAGCCCCCAACCTTCACTGGGTACGCTACTACACACCACTAACCCCAACAGAAGTCATAATTCAACTACTGAGCGCGCCCGAGTGCGTTTATCCAATGATGGTCAAGAGAGGCGAGTCATCATCAATCATATCTGATTTCCAATAAGGATAAAGTGATAACAACCGTTGGTGCATTGTAAGACATGGATTTCTCACAATCTTTATACCAAAAATGCATTACATTCGCGAATCGGCTTATATTACCACATACTCGATACATTTTATATGGACAACGTATGTTTTAAAGTATGGAGGAATTAGTAACAAATCAATAATGCGGCTTCTGGGCACATATATTTTCCCATTCGTGTCTTCTGCGTGGTCTTGTCATTTTACCCTCCTGAAACACAGAAGTCGGAATATAAATTTTCGATCACGATACGGCTCATTACGAATACATTCTATATATTTCCTGTTACTCCAATCAGCAGTTGGTCTTCTATCAAATTTGTGAAATCGACCGTCGGATTGGAAAGAGACTTACGCCAATCACAATATTTTCTATACGCATGATAGTCATAAATCAAACTATCATATTGAGAATTTCATATTGCGTCCATATGCTGATATTAAGGCATCAGTAATAGGCGGTAACACGTAACAATACTAGTGTAATACCGGGAGTATGCATGTGATCTTCTTCCAACGACAAGCACAACCTACTCAGAATAACGTCCACAACCCCGGTAAAATATATTTTACAGATCGGGGCGCACAAAGGAAGGCAAAAATTGGCGTGTTGCGATTAGCATTGCGACATGATGCCATATATTCGTGTTCCTGATCGCTGTGTAGGACTGCAGTGTAGTCGGAGTCGGAGTTTAGTTCATTTTTTCCTTAACGGAGTAGGAGTCTCAAATTTTTTCTAGCATTCCTTGGAGTCGGAGTCGTAAAAACACTGGCTTGAGTCGGTGTCGGAGTTTGTGAAAATGCTCCTTACTCCGACCCCCAACTGCAACGTTTTTCATATGAAAGCAAGTGCTTTCAAAGGTCTCCTAAAATTGCTCATAATAAATCAAATAGGATTTGTATGTACCAACAATCATTGTTATTGGTAATGATTAACGGCATTGATAAAATTGTACATTATTTGCAAATTGCAATTCAGTTGCATGGAGGAACAACATTGCAAGATGCATCTTCGCGGTCAACGCAAAACTGCCGATGCAATCACAAATTGGTGGAATTTTTGGAATTATGTCATGATACTGTGAATGAGTAAATGAAACGTTTGGTTTTGAAAGTGACAGCATCACTTGTAAAATTGATGCAAATATAACCAAACGCTGCTTCCCACTTGACAGAGTCAAATATTTTTCTAGTAATGGGTAACCCAACAGCTTGGGTCGAACAAATCTTTAATAAAAAGTGCAAGTATTGTCCTAGTTCATGAACACTTGACTAAGTGCATGTAGACATATGCTATTTGACTATTCCCTAAATTTCGTTTCTGACCACGGTGTATTAGTAGTAAGAGAGTGAGTGCTTGCCATCAACATAGTGAGTGGTGAGAAAATTTGTACAACTCTGTAGTAATTGCTGACTCAATCACAAGAGCTACACTTTTATTGTTTTTATCCACTTCTGAATTATGCAGTATGGGATATAAATCATCTTTGAATGATTCATACATGTTAGATAATATCCGTGACTTGTTTATGCTATGAACATATACAACATGTGAAACAGAAAGGCTATTACGAAATAAATACGTCCACGTTAATTGTACAGTGAGTATTTCGAGTTATGCCACAATGAAACAATATTGCATGTAGGGTTGCATTTAAAGCAAAAATCAATTTAAAACAAACATGTTTAAAAGAAGGCCCTTGACACAGAATTTTCAAAGCAAATTTATGGTACTGTTGCAGTCGGAGTCGGAGTCGGAGTTGGAGTCGGTATATGGACAACGTTTGTATTTGGAGGTGCAGTCGGTGGTAAAGTTTACCGACTCCACCGCCATGTCGCTGTGAACCTTCGATAAAAGACAGTGCTCACACGAACCAGCACCAGTCATGGGCTTGAACCAGGCGTACTAGTAATGAATGTAGGCCGATACGAATGTTAGATTGATCAGCATTATACTTGGTCGTTTCTATATCCCCTTTCTGTTCGTAATGAAATCGTGTCTTGATGATCCCATTATAGCCTACATAGTTTATCTTGTGCAGATAAATAGAAGTGATTATGATCTTATGGTCGTATTAGCAGATATCAATATAACATGCATATGAATTTCAATTGAAAAAAGAAGTAAGCTCACATCGTCGACAATTACAAATACCAAACGATAAATGTGTATATATACTATACCGGACCACCCCCAACCGAGTGCTGATGCATCGTCGACTACCAAGCCCCTCCTGGTTCTGTCGCTTATACGTTCCAGTAGCTTCACTTGGCTTTCTAATCTCTTTCCCACTGCCACGGCAAAAAGCATCCCCCAAAACATTATGGCCAGTAAGAATTTCATGATCCCTCCCAACTTACGATAAGCAAAACTGTCGTTGAAACATAGAATGATTTGTGACTGCCGCTTACAAATCTTGCATAGTACATCAGTTAGGTAGCCTACACGTCGCTGCAATGGCATTTCTGGAGAGGTAGGCTACCCTACTCGGTAACGAAGTGCTTCCACTTTTGCGCCGTGTGCAAGTAAATCTTGCCTAGTTGCACTATACTTACGTCAATATCATGCTGATGTCGGACTGCAACATATACAATAACTCTGGCTAATTAGAAGTAAATGGGGAAGTACGTGTGTTCCCGTCTACATGATGTGGCTGTCTGTAGTAGCGCAGAAAAACGGATAGTCTAGCTTCTGACTATGGTCAGCCAATCCTGATCTTAAGCTTTAACAATAGCACAGAAGTCCACAGCACAAACGTAGCAAATGCGGTGACGATAGCCGAGCATAACACACCTGCCTGGCGACAGTTTACAAAAGCATGCGAGATAGTACCGGAATAGTAGGCCTACCTCTTGCGAACTGCGATATGTTTGAGGCGAGCAAGCGTTAAACAAAGGCATTGACGTACGATACGCAAAAAAGGTATGTATTCTGGTTGCGGAAATAACTCGGTACAATTAATCTCAATTATCAGCCTAATGAACTCTCGAGGCTATAGGACATGTGTTACAGCCGAGACTCGTACATAACCACGTCTGGCTAGGCGAACACTCGAGCTAAACTTATCCTTTGAGTGATGTTTACAACCAAGTGTGAGTCACGTAAATAATGACATTTATTGAACTTCGTTGAAAATGCGTGTCGCGAGGCAGGGATATACAAACGCTGGACACAACGTGCCAAATTTATATTTCATCTGTAAGAAAATGATACAGAATACACGTATTGAGTTCTGCAGTGTTTTCGTTGCACTCATCTTGTCACATTTCTTTGCGCCGGGGTCTCGAAAGGAAAGTCTTCATCTGAGTATCAACCGGTTATACTCTTTGTTCATCCTGGGGTGAAATTAACCTGCGGTATACCTTAAAGGCGGGGGTCGGCAACCCCAGCACGCGTGGAACGCCAAATGATTTGTCGCAAATGACATATTATAACCATGTTTTAGCAAAAAGTGAAACAGAGGTTCTTAAAATGTACAAAGTTCGTGGGCAACCCAAATTTATTTCGTAAATCAACATAAAATGGACTTTTTTGGGGCAGATTTTATTTATCTTGATAAAAGATTTCTTACGCACCACGCAATTTTTTGCAACCAGATTTTTTATTATAATGTACACTGTACAGGAATTAGTCCAACCGTAGGCCTACTAGCAATTACGAAAGAACGGCAACTTGATATCGTATGAAACCGTTTGGATGCATTAGTCCAGGAGAGTCGCGACTATTTTATGAACCGGGATTTCGGCTCTGGACATGTTCACTAAGGCTGTTCAAAAAAAAACTTTTTCTTCAGATTTCACTGGCTATGTGATAAAATTGTTAGCTTGGTGAAAACAACGCTGCACACCAACTTTAGCTCAATTCCAACCAGCAGAAGCGATTTTCTTGCAGTAGAAAGTTTTGAAATGATCATTAAAATATTGCTTATTTAATATTATTATTATTGCAAAATTTTTCTGTCAACACCACATAATATTGTTAAGCTGTCAGTAGAGACAATGCACACCAAATTTGGCTCAATTCCAACCACTAGAAGAGAAGTTATTGCAGTAGAAAAAGTTCCAACTCCATGATTTTATAATAATAATCACTGTAAATACTATTTTATTCAAATCCAAATTTTTCTACTGAAATTACTTCGCTTCTATTGGTTGGAATTGAGCCAAATTTGGTGTACATCATCTCCACTGACAGCCTAACAATTTTATGGGGTAGACAGAAAAACTTTGAAATAATATTAATATTAAATAAGCAATTTTTTAATGATAATTTCAAAACTTTCTACTGCAAGAAAATCGTTTCTGCTGGTTGGAATTGAGCTAAAGTCGGTGTGCAGCGTTGTTTTCACCAAGCTAACAATGTTATTACGTAGCCTGTGAAATTTGAAGAAAAGGATTTTTTTGAACAGAAATTTTTCATTTTTTATTTTTTAATGATAAATTCAAAACTTTCTACTGCAAGAATCTCGATTCTACTGGTTGGAATTGAGCCAAAGTTGGTGTGCAGCGTTTTTATGACCAACCTAACAATTTTATCAAGTAGCCAGTGAAATCAGAAGGAAAAATTTATACATACCGTTTCGGGCAGCATGTGACGTCCTGCGTAAATTGACTGTCGGCGAAATAAAATAACCGCCGCATGTTGGCTAAAACGTTCGACATGGATATGAACACTGTCCTAAATGACCAGAGCCCAATAGACCAGTACCGGCATCTTGAGCCGCACGTATCAAATGAGACTCGTCGAGGAAAATAATGAGCTCTCAGTGCAAACCCGCTACTTGATTATGAATTCATCCATTCTCACCTTATCATCTAAAATACATTACTATCATTTGTTGGCGCACAAAATGAACCGTACAACAACTGAGTTAAGAACAAAACAATTAAATACAAGATCCACACAAAACCAAAACTGTATAATGTATATTTATTACTTTCGTATTGTTCCTTGATACCAGTTTCTTCATTACAAATAAGCTTATAAACATTGCTGATGGAAATGGCATTTCGGAATGACATGGTTTCGATTTCGAACCCCAAGACAAGCGAGTCATCGTCAATCATATCTGATTTCCAATAAGGATGAAGGGATAACTGTAACACCCTTTGGTACATTGTAAAACATGGATTTCTCAAAATCTTTATACCAAAAATGCATTGCATTCACGATTCGGCTTATATTACCACATATTCGATACATTTTATATGTACAACGTGTGTTTTAAAGCATGGAGGAATTAGTAAATCAATAATGCGGCTTCTGGGTACATATATTTTCCCATTCGTGTCTTCTGCATGATCTTGTCATGTTACCCTCCTGAAACACAGAAGTCGGAATAAAAACTTTCGATCATGATACGGCTCATTACGAATACATTCTATATATTTCCTGTTACTCAAATCATCGGTTGGTCCTCTATCAAATATGTGGAATCACCCGTCGGATTGGAAAGAGACTTACTCCAATCAAAATGTTTTCTGTAGGTATGATGAATTAGTCATTCCAACGACACCAAGCATACTCTGATTATTTTCGACAGAAAGCCAGGTAAAATATATTTTACAGATCGTGGCGCACACAGGAAGGGGAATAGGAATTTGTGTTGCGATTAGCATTGCAACAACACATGATGCCATATATTCGTGCTCGTGTTTGCTGTGAACCTTTTATAAAAAGTCAGTGCTCGCACGAACCAGGACCCGTATGCTGCAGCAGTGGTTCTCAACCTTTTTGACCTCGCGGCACCCTTTCAAAATGAAAAATAGTTCGCGGCATATCATCACAGTGGTTTGCAGCTTTTTTGGCTTACGGCACATGCGAACGATCGGAATACTTAGCAGCACCCACAGCATCCTCTGACGATGTACTGCTACCTTTTCGGAGCTCTCAGCACGTTTAGTGTCGGTTTTTATGCTGCCAGCGCCATGCATAGTGGTCCGAAATTGAAATACAGAGAATTTCAACCAATGATGTTTTGCTGACGTGACAAATTGTAATACAGGAATCAGATTCCCAGTGCAGAACCTTACGGGGGTGTGAACTTAAGCCTCTACATTTCTGAGGTTGATTCATGTCAGGCGAACGTGAACTTCACATTCACACCAGCCGTATTAATATCCTCAGCAGCGGGGAGATTTGTTCAACTTTACTTCTCAATTCTAAAATTCGTCGCCTCTAACATAACGTTGTGTTCCGAGACTACGCTACATATTCACGACAGTGCCGACACGCTACCTAACCATCGCAATGTGGATGGCTATGTTTGTAATTGCTGGCGTGAACAGCACTTCAAAGGAGTTCATTTCTCGCTGGTGATTAGGATTTAAAAAGTGCATCGTCACACAGGCGTCGCCATGCATGCTGTTCTCTAATCTCTATGCGATCAATCAACGTATTGTGCAAAACTGAATTCAGCACGCGATATGCCGGTAAAGCGAATTCGCGCGGGATATTGATTGCGGACATGGCAGCAATTTCGATTTGTCAAATGTACAAACTTCTCTTCGAGCCCCATTTAGATTTTTATTGATCGTCTGCTATAGACTAGAATTATTTTGCGCATAATTTATCGCGGAACCCTTGCGAGTCGTCAATGGCACGCCGGTTGAGAAGCCCTGCGGTTATGGGCTTGAACCAGAGAGAGATATGATATTATTTGTGCGAATGCGAATGTTTGAGCGATCAACATTATGCTTGGTCGATTCGATATCTTCCTATCTCAGTGGTTCTCGATCTTTTTATCTTCGCTGACTCCTTTTGGGCCGACAGAAACCCCGCGGATCCCCGCCGGTTTAAGTTGGAATTTGACTCAATTATCGTGCAACCGTCTTCTGTTCTGTGAAAATGTCAACTGTGGGCTTGACAAACAGCAGCGAAATCACTTCTCTTGGAAATAACATCATGCTATGTGTAGAAATTGGGTATTTTATTATTTCAAAGCGAATTCTGCAGCTCCATTTCTTCAAATGCGTGGTCTCGTCTTCAAAATCCGCGCCTTCAATTTGATATGAGCGAGTGCCAAAAATCCGGTTCCACAAAGATAGGTAATGGCGAATGTAATAATAACACGAAACGCTTCCGACGACACCTTTCAGTATGATCGCAGCCTATATATGGCATCACGATTGAGAAATAGATATTTATTAATAAACTTCCAGCCAGTTGGTTCTATCTAGCAGCTCACCTTGAATTTATGCTGGTATAGTGGTTACGTATATCACACGGGAAAATGGATTCCGTGGCGTGGTTTCAACCCCGTTATTGAGACAGATTCGAAAAAAAAACTTCGGGAATTTCTATTTCAAATAACTGTTCACTAATTTGCTGACACTGACAACTTCAAATTCCAAATGTTTACCAAACATTTGGAAGTCACCCTGATTGACCTTGCTACTCCAATTTCATATATTTTCCACAAACCCAACACAACATCCATAAACAGCAATATGTTTGTATCCGTAGGCTATTTGCAATTTGACAATTAAAATGAGTTTGCACAGTATAATATTTTATCTCAGAAGGCAATCTTGTTGATGTGAGTCATGAAGTTTTAGCAGTTATGAATCGAAACTGCCTCGTGATTTCCTAATTTATTAAAAATACAGATTAGCTAATCAATCATTTTGCAGAGGTTACGCGGACCGCTGAAAATGCTTCGCGGACCCCCGGTTGGGAATCACTGTCCCATCTGTTCGTAATGGCATCGTGTCTTGTTGATCGCATTGTAGCCTACATGGTTTATCTCACGCAGATAAATAAAAGTGATTATAATGTTATGTTCTAATTAGCAGATAGCAATTTCACATGTATACGAATTCCAATTTAAAAAGGTAGGCTCACATCGCTGAAAATTACACCTATCAAACGACAGATGTGTATATACTATATACCTTCGTGTTTGCCACCCCACGACCATCCGAATACTGATGTGTCGTCGTCAACCAAACTCCTTCCACCCCTGTCGGATATACGTTCCAGTAGCTTTACGTGACTCAGAATCTCCTTCCCACTGCCACGGCAAACAACATCGCCCAAAACATTATGATGAGCAAGAATTTCATGATCCTTCCTAACTTATGATAAGAAAAACTGTCGATGAAACATACAATGGTTTGTAACTGCTGCTTACAAATCTTACATAGTACATTAATGTCAGTTAGGTACGCGTCACTGCAATGGGATTTTCGGAGAGGTAGCTCGGTAACGAGGTACTTCTACTTTTGCGCAGTAAATCTTGCCTAGCGACAATACTTACATAATATCATGCTGATGTCGGACTACAACATATACAATAAATCCGGCTAATTAGAAGTCTATGGGAAAGTATGTGCGTTCCTGTCTACATGGTGTGGCTATTTGTAGTAGCACAGTCTATTTCAGGAGCGGCCAACTCGTGGCCCGCGAGAAGGTTTTGTGTGGCCCGCGAGGTAATTCTCGAAATTAGTTATACCATCAGGTAAATTGCAAGGCCAAACAAAATTTGATTAGCCTGATCGCGAAATTTGATGATGACAAAAACATCAGTTCCGGCGCATTGGCGTAACCAGGGGCCGGCCACATTTAACGCAGAGTTTCGTACATGACCATAAAGTTGAATATTTCGTAGCAGATTTATTTGACTTGAATTTTTTTCTTAGCACTTCGCATGATGTATTGTCAGTCGATGTCTTGCATTTAGTATTGGAGCCCTCTCTTGAAAACTATAAATACCCATAATTTACAGAATTGAGTCTAACTGTATTCGCAATTAGGAGATAACGTGTCGTCCAACATGCAACTTCGCTTGTGCGCTCGCAGCGAGGTCGTCGGCGAAACATTTGCACAAAATGATAGAGGCATGTCAACCGAAACCTTCGATATCTAAACGCCGAATAATCATGTCCTTGCCAAATGAGCCCAGTGGTATTCAGAGGCGACCCCCAATATATGCAAGTAACATATTTTTTGATCGAATTTATTCATTACCTTTGAAAAAATTTCGCGCTTAACGCGACCAGGATATGAATGCACATTGCACAGTTGCATACAGAGTTTTCATGACATAATCGTGATCAATTTTATAGCCTAGTAATATAAGTCTTGTTTTCAACGTTACCTAATTCGGTTCGCTTCTATCGGACAACTAAAAAAAGGTTTTCAACAGTCAAGTGGCCCGGTCAATGGTTCGTAAATTTCATGTGGCCCTTTGACCAAAAAGGTTAGCCACCCCTAGTCTAGGTTATGACTATGGTTGACCAAAACTGACCTGAAGCTTTACCAATAGCACAAAAGTAGCAAATGCGGTGACGACAGCCGAGTATGCCACATCAGCCTGCCGACAGTTTACACAAACATGCGAGACATTACCGGAATAGTACCTCTTGCGAACTCCGATATGTTTGAGGCGAGCCAGCGTTATACATAGGCATTGGCGTACGTTACGCAAATAAGTTATGCATAGGTATGTATTCTGGTTGCGAAAATGACTCGATACAATTAATCTTCATTATCGGCATCTGGCTAAGCGAACACCTGAGCTAAACTTGTATGGTGCGTGACGCTTACAACTTTGTGCGAGTCACGTAAATTATGACATTTAATGAACTTCGTTGAAAATGCGTGTGGTGAGAACGATGAGCGATGTCTCACACGGGGATATACGAATGCCGCGAACAACGTGCCAAATTACATATTTCATATGTAAAGAAGATTATATGGAATGCACATTAGGGTTGTTCAGATTTGAAAAATTGTCAGGAAACTTCGACCATTGTGATCCAAATGATGGTTTAGTACATAAAAACACTTTTATGAGCAATTTTGGTCATCTTCATCGTGATCTTCCTTTTCC
>ATSW01088637.1:0-11640 GCA_000444245.1 Botryllus schlosseri
CTTGACTTGACTCGACTTGACTCGAGTCACCTCCAAAAATCGAGTGACTTGACTTGACTCGAGTCACCTTTGGAAATCGATTGATTTGACTTGACTCGAGTCAAAATGTGCAATGACTCGTGACTCGCAGGTAGTGACTTGATCCCAACACTGCTTTAAAGTGTCTTTCTGATTGTTTACAATTCACATCAATGTTTTGTGGGAACTTCGACCTGGTTAGTTTTTGCATTGCACCACAAACTCGGAGAACCCTTGATAGCAAACTCCCATGCTTTGCCGAGGTACAATTTGAAAAATATCGACTAAGGGGCCAATGGATGCGATCAGATCGTGGCAGGATTATTTTAGATCCGGATTTTAGCATTAAAGATGGAATTTTATCAAACATGATTGGATCCGAATTCCTGAAAACCATGATCCGTATATCTCTACTCTATGTTTACCTGGAATGCGTTTCCGATGGAGAATAGCCAGCTGAACGTTTCGTTTACGATCTCGTCTTCTGAAAGCGTGAGAGGCACGGCGAACATCCAAGTCACGCCGAGCAAACTCGGTATCAGAAACACTCGGATTAGCTGATCCTTCAACTCTGGGTCTTTACCGGCTTGGCGACCATGCTGATATTATATTGGACGGTGTTATTACGAAAAATCGATCGTTCATACCAGACATGGGGTGATTACTTTATGAATGTAATCGATTGCGATTACGATTACTTCGCAATCACGCGATTACGATTACGATTACGATTACAGCAAAATCAGGAAGTAATCGATTACGATTACGATTACATTGGAAAAGTAATTACGATTACTCACGATTACATTTGTTTTGCTTCTTAGAACTATACTCTTAAATGATATATTGGAAGATAATACAAGGATTGCGATGAAAAGGCCTAATGAGATATCAACTCTCTTCATACATCATGCGTCATTTGCTTATTACGTCATAATATACCAATTGCCCAACTTTATAGTGGATGATTTATCGCATCCAACAATTTGCATTATTACCAGGTCTTTACCTGCCGCACCCCAAATTCCTTAATAGGGTGGGGAGCGTGCTCCACGGGGACTCAAAAGTATTTCGTAAACCAACATAAATTATAGAGTATTTTCGAGAATTTAATTAATTCTTGAAAATGTTTTTCGAGCTGTGCGATTCAAATGTCTCTAGTACAGGGGTCACCAACGCGGACCAAATGAGTCGCCCGCAGTCGCTGTAGCAAATATCCAAATGAGAGGTTTGAAAGTTGAAGCTGGATTCATATGAGCAGCAGTTGAACATGGGTCGGCCGACCCCAAGGAACTTACGAACGCAGTCGCTCGGGGCATTGCTTGTCTTCGCCCACGCGGCGGCTCAACGAGAATCCATAGTTAATATTCCCGAGTCTCGACGCGGAGATTGGCGCTTCGGCGCGCACTGCAGCAACGCAACTGAGCCCGGAGGAGCTGGTGTGAGTTCCGGCGAGTGAGCGTTTTTTGTTCTTGGTAAGGGGCGGAAACCCGGCCCAATGCTCTGATTGTCTTACTCTAAGTGACGAAATCCAACTGAACACGGATAAATGGCGGGAGTAAGTGGTAACCCGTCGGTCCTCGCAATAATCAGTACACTACACAAGAAGTAGCTTTTTGGTTTCAAAACGGTTGGTGACCCCTGCTCCAGTAGATAGCTGGGTTTGAAATGCATACCTCTTCCCCTAAAAAAAAAAAAAACATTCATAGGCCATTTTATGGGAACAATCATTTCGGAGCCGGTCATTACCGCGCCACGATCACACAACACACCAAAAGACATGCAGTTTCGGACAACACGAAACTCCACGAGATGTGATACCAAAGAAATACCTTGGCCGAAACTTAGGGTATTCGTCCATTATCAATAGCCGCGCTGGGTGGGCGTGACTAATAACTCCTGTCCTTCCAATCTGGGCCCACAATGCAAATGTCACCCGGCGCATCCACAAAGGAATATAGCCATGACAATTTGTGCGTGCGTCTCACAAAAGGTTTTCTTTTAGTCTGCTACGTTTGGGCGGGTACAATATATTTTGATTATACAACAGACTGGAGGTCGCGAATTGACAACGTACAATAAAGTAAATATAATACCATACCAGATGCTATGATTATGAATTACGTGCGCCAGCTCTACAGGTAAATCTGACACTCGGGGCTGAGAGAGGTTATAAATGAATAGTAATATAATGCAATTACGAATATTATTGACGAATTCAGTTTTAAAATTGACCAATGGTTGGACAGGGGAACGAATTGCTGTTTTGGCTGAATTGCTGATTCTAGCTACAACCAACGCTAACATGTCAGGCTATATAAGCGGATGGTTATGGCGGCAGGTCCAAATGCTAAGTAACTAACTGTGAAATAACGATTGACGCCCGTTTCAAGTAGTTATACGAGAATAAGATATAGTGAACATAAAAATTCTGCCTTCAACTTAATACTTATACTGCGAGCTGCTGTTACTAGAAACGGCTAAGCACGGCTCGGTTACGATATATATCAGCAGCTGTTTATTTGTAATGCTTCGTTGTGGAAACTGCAATGTTTTATTCGACGAGTACAAAATTCCGAATCTTCGTCAGGTGCACGTGCGTACGTAGGCCTCCTGCTCGCCAAGCAGCAACGGTAAACTGCGTTTAACTAAGCACAACCAAACATCAATACATAAGTTTCTATTTGAAACTATAGGCAGAGTGGCGATCAATATCCTGCTGCGAGGTAGGGGCTTTTGTAGTGTATTGATAACCTGATATACACCACGGCAGGTGTTCTTACAATAACACTACAATGTCCATCGCATGTCTGTTTACTATGTGTGGATACTTCTTACGCAATGACGAGCGGAGCTTCTGACGTAATAATGAGTGAGTGGCGTTTGAAAGCAAACGTTAACGTGGTATGTTATCTCATTCTTGTTCACGAATATTCAGTTTATGTCATAGTCCTTGTACAAACAAAAAGTAATCGTTCTTGGAAAAACTTGGAAATTCAATATAGTTCGAATCGGAAAGAAATACAACAAGAATTAAGTTCAGTTCATATTAAGCCACAGTTCATAGAAATTGCAAATGGCTTTACAGCAAGCTCGGATCAAATCACACTATACAGTTTTTTGTAACATTTTCAGTAAACCAGAATATTGATTGGAATTAAAATTAAAGCATTGAAACATCTGAGAAATTAGAATAAAATTACATTGCCAACGTTTCGCTCTAATTAGACTAGTTAAACAATTGGAATTATCTAGCTGTCCAAGTCTGATACAGAGCAATAAGCATTTCTACACTGTGCGGTGCGTGAATGATAAGTGTAGCTTATTGCGAACTTGTTTACTGTCCCGTCGTTCATATAATTGCGGACAGGAGTAGATAGAACATTATATCGTATGACCAATGTTTCCTTCAAGCTGCGCACGTGCGCAAATGCGCAGTGGTGACACGGTCTCTGCGCACAGAAAATCCAAGTTGCGCACAAAAAATCCGAAGTGATGACCTTTTTTTATTCGTTACGCACTGTTGTCCAAGGGTCTGCGCAGTGAGTTGGTGAGTGAGCGCACACTCGTCACAAAAATTAGAGGGAGCATTGCGTATGACTATATTGGGTTGAGAATGCGGATCCAGTATTTACCGTAATGATTTGAGTCTAGTCTAGTGAGACGCTATTCTTTTCAGGTACTGAAATTAAACACGACACTTTCCACTTACAGTTATATCATCAACGGGAAATCTATAACGTTGTAGCACAGTATGCAACGCATGTAGCGCAGACAACGCACGTTCGTGGAACCGACAGTTCTGTGATACAGTGTAAAATACGCTACATTCCCACGAAGCGCAATGAAATAGTTAGGGTCGAAACAATCTTGAATTATCTTGTAATGTGCAGCGTAACGGCTTGATATCATATTCTTTCCGGGGGCTTTCCAAATCTGTTATGATGGCGTAGGGGAGACCGGGGACAATTGTAACACTTTTCGTATTTTCCAACATTACGTGTTCTTCTCGTGGAAATTTCAATTCCAAAGTTTTATATAAAGAAGCCAACAACTCGATAGTTGATATGAAAACTAAATTGGAACTCAATCAACAATCAATCATGGAAATTCTGGGTCGCAAAAATCGCTGCTCAAATGTTACAATCGCCCCGTACCCAGGGGCAATTGTACCACCCTTGCGGGGCAATTGTAACAGTGTTATTTATAACTAAACACAAACTGAATGAACAAAGAAAACGTAAGCACAAATTGTAACATTGCATGAAACTAAAGGAAGAGACGTTTGAACGCTTCCAGGCTACGCCCCATCGCATTTATGGCATCTGAATGCAATATCACCCTTCGTGTCTTGTTCAAGCTTAAAGTGTACAAGAGACACATTCATTCCATCATCTCACTACACATATTCGACCTCTTCTACCAAGGTTCTGTTGTTCAGCGGGCATAATGGGTTCGTCATTCGGTCACCTGCGAAGGTGCGAAACCGACCTGGCTAACATATCTTGGTTGAATGGGCCGATGATAGTATAGTAAAACGAGGACGCAACATTGTGTGGCGTCAAAGCTATAATGACATTTATCTGTGCTGTAGAAAATTAACATAAATTGCTCACATCAAATATCAAAATGTAAGTGGGCCATGATCAAAGTCAGAGGACGAGAATTAAGACATGACTATTGAAGTTCGACACACCAAAAGTCGATCAACATGAGAAAGGGTGGTTGAATCACGAAAATATCCGAACCGTCAGATTCACATCACCACTATTGTATGGCTGTTTCGACAGATGATCATGTTAGAATTGATATCGCAAAGCAGTATCTGTTCTGGTGAACTTCTGGCTGTTGCAAGATTATTATGCAGTAGATGAATGGTAATACCAACATATGAACAAAGACATTCAGAATTGATAACATATTGTAACGGGGCAAAAGTAACAGAGTGTTACGATTGCCCCTGACACGCTCGACCATGATTAGTGTCTCAGTATGGTACCTTCCCGGCGATGCAAGTCCTATTCTTTCAATCACCACGGTAGACTATAGTAACATTGTTCCAGCTACACATATTACGTTGTTACTACTTGAGGTACTATTCGTCCAGACAAATTATTCCAGACCAGAAAAACTTTACTCAAGGGTCAAAAATTTCGTTTTTTGCAAATTATTCCGGGGTTTCGCATCGTAGCTCAACGTAACTCCAGGTATAATAGGAGAGATAACTACTGCATGCGCACTTAAAATATCAAGCTGATTTCTCCATCCTACTAGCGGTGAGGTCGATTGTTACATTTGCCCCTAGTTACATTTGTCCCCGGTCTCCCCTAATGAGCGTTACCCAAATGCCGGACTCGAATCGAAGCTTAATACGAAATCGAATAAATCCGCCACTCAATTCTGTCCGACGCGAGACCATTCAAGACAATGGAACTGCAAATGAAAACGATGGTGTATGATTTATAGTTATAATAGGATGCAATGAGCATCCGCACGCCTAACATAGCCTACTTTACATAGAATGCTTACTGCGTGGTAATTTGATTCATCATTGACCTCAATATACGCGTTGATAATAAGGTTTGGCGTGATATATACACAGAACTATCGGGTTAATTGAGTTTCCGTGTTTCCTATACGAAGGAATTCGTTTTGGGGTGGCATTTTAAGAGCATTTAGATTTAGATCATTAATCACATAGAGTGAAGATAAACAAGGTAACAAGTTTGTTTCACTTTACGGCCCTGACTTTGGAAGGTGACTTTAGTAGGGTAGTGGTACGTTAACCTGCTGTGAAACCAATGGTTATAGTTATATAGGTAAGAGCGCAAATCCCTTCATAATTGCTAGAGTTTCATATAGGCTCCTAATCGATATTCAGTGGCACACAAAAAGCCTTAAACCAGTGGTACCCAACCTTTTTCGAGTCATCGCCCCCGAAATATTGAGAACCGAAAATGAGCATACAAACTGTAATCACCGTCGAGTTGACAAATGAAAAAAGGTCAACTTTTCGGGTTGGCCTCAAAATTACACTTTTACAGCTAAATCTTCGTGAGTTGACTAAAAAAAAGTCATTTCTCCGACTTGACTCCGAAATAGCCGTTTAACGCGCCATCGCCTCCTATCGCCGCTTCGCTATATTTTCGCTCCCTATACCGCAATATCGCCCCATTGGGGGCGATATCGCCACGCTGACAACCACTGCCTTAAACGAAAGTGGGCTGTGCTATGGGTTGACATCTCAGGGATCATAATAGGAAAATCGGTTCAGCGTAAACTGACCATATACGCCGAAACACTACAAATACTAAACAACAACCGTGGCGTTGAACACTTGCGTAATTGGTACTGTATGCCGCTGTGTTCGACAGGGCTCGTCCGTATGTGACCACTCGATAATTGAGAATGTGGGCTCGTGTTAAGTCTAGGGTTTTGGTTTATTGGGATATAAAGTCACATGATCAATTATTGAATACTCAATTGCAGTAAAACTAGGCTTTTAGAGGTACACAACGGTAATATCGCAACAAACAACATTTTTATATTTCCAAATTTGGAAATGAAAAATGTCATAACAATTACATATCACAGGAGATTTCACATGAAAAGTTATATAGCCTATAAATGAGACGTATGATTTGAGAATCTCATTTGACCTGTGTGACTTATATCCACGTATGTACGATGGAATGAAATCTTACGTTTGGCCTCTTCCGGTTGATCTTGTGCATGATTATTATGAACCCCACGAAATTGATGGCGAACATAATCCCAACAGGTACCAGGAACCCGAAATACAACGCATACGAGTGCAGCCAACAGAGCCTGTCGCCCGCGTACGATGATTTCCAGCACAACGGATCTGGACAAGATATCATCTTCTATCAGCCTTACCGAAAACAGGCCTAAAATACCTGCTTTTCTACTTACGGCGGGTTCGCTACTTCTAATTGCGACTGAGTACATAGATTTACGACGTTAGGCTACATCTATTTTTACTTGAGTACCAAGTAAGTATTTTAGTAGCTTACTATACAGTTTTGCTAAAAAAACTGAAAACTATATGCTAAGGAGAAGTGGAAGTAGTCTACAAACATAAGTGCTCGTGCAAGTAGAGCAAAACCTACTTAAATACTTCGAAAAAGTGAAGGTACTTCTTTGCCGACAACCCCTGGATTTCATTCGAGCAATTCGTGGATCCAAATATCACATCATATTTAAATGAGTGACGACTTTTCATAATAGTAGGCCTACGGTGTATACTAATTTTTCAAGCATTGGATGTTAATATACACGCAAGCTCCTCTCCAAACTATTAGGTAGTTCAAAGATCCACCAAGAGAGTCCTCATACACTTGTAATACGTATAGTTATAGCTATATTTAGAACTATTGCTAATATTAAGCTCCAAAAATAAGGCATTTACGAACCGTTGTCCTTGGACGGGATCCAACCATCTACAGTATCGCCAATGGTAAAAGCAACCAAGAATGTAATGGCGGTGGTCGTCAGCGAAGCGGCGTACACCAGAATACTGGCCTTAAACACAAACCGTCCGTGGATGTCTTCGAACACCCTGATGAATTTCCTTAAAATGGAATATAGTATAGGGTTATACGATATTTTGAAATCAGGAAAGGCGGGCACTTTTTCAAAATTTTCAAACCCACAATTCCGGAGCAAAATCTTAAGAAAATGGTAAATTTTTCCCAATTGGTGGTCAGTTGACTAAAAAAAGGCAAACTTTCTCGCCAAGGGCCCCAGATACAGTTTTTCCTTCACGTTTACAGGTGTTTGACTATCAAAAGGTTATTTTTTCGGCACTCGAAGGTAGTGACTTGATCCCAACACTGCAGCACTATGACTCGGACTTGACCGTCTGCTTCCCGACTTGGACTCGTACTTGATTCGGTGGTGAGTTGATGTTTGTAGTATATTCACCAACACTTAGGTAGGAATTCTGGGGTCGAGCCCGATCGGACTAGAACCCTTAACCCATGTGTGTTGCAGCTGGGGATTTTACCATACGCTATATCTCGCCACTGACTCGACTTGACTCGAATCAACACCATAAGAGTGAAATTGACTTGTGACTCGTAACCGTTGACTTAGTTGCAACTCTGGAAATAGTACGTCACACACACGCATACATAACATAACACTAACCTGTACATGACGTAAAATTCCGTGATCATCCATCCCCATGCCGAAAGGAATGAGAATTGCAGGACGGCAGTCACTACGAGGCATGGAACATAAGCGCGCGGTCTCTCTACTCCGGTCAGAAATGTCAGGTAACCGACCATTAACGAGGAGCACAGGTGTAAGTGGATCTGGTTCAACTTATTTTTTCGGAGGGATCTGAAAATATATATATTCCAAAAATCTAGAAAAGTGGGAGAAGCGATGCGTGCAATATTAGTAGCAGAGGTGATCTGCAACGAAATAATTCTACTTCTACTTCTAACAATTTTGATTAGGTAAAGTAGCCTCATTCAGCAGCAGAAATGTGAAAGCGATTGACCAATTAGCGTGAATTACATAGAAACGACTTACCTAAAATATAAGTATGTGAAAATCGTCAACAACAACCCAACGATTGACAAAATGCATCCAATCTCCCCGACAATATCCAAGACGTAACTGTTTTTGACGTTGTTTGTTTTCTGAATCCAAATTTCAGGTATACTCGCAGGATTTTCTGTATCGCGTGCACAATTTTTCGTCATAGCGAAAGATTCTTACCACTAACACAGCAAAATTGGTCGCGTGATTACAAATACAAGTCACATATTCTGACGTATCTCCGTCTTGAGTTTCACAGCCGCTATAATTCCAATTCACAGTTTCAAAGTCGAGAAATGCACACCGCTGGGTCGTATAATTGCACCCACTTGCACTTGCCTGCTGCAAATCATTGTAGTTAAAACTACGAAGCTCGAGGTTGTCATGATTAAGTTTCATGTTACCGAAGATACTACGACTTCTTCGTTTTTGCCGGATATCTGCTTGAAAAGCGGAAATGATATTTTGATGGGCTCAGGAAGGTTTTGCAGTGTTGTGTTTGTAATCTGGATACTGAGCACCTGAACAAATGTGAAGCAATTAGGCCTACTTATGCAAGCAATAGAATAGTATACTCATATTGAATAAACCTGAATACTTTCGGCTGTTATTCATCAGGGCTATATAATCTTCAGCAACTATAGTAGAGATTTCCAAAGAACTATTTATATCAACAATATAAAAAAAAACTATTGATAGCAAAAGATAGAAGTAGGTTATTTTACAACTCACGGAAATATGGTCATAATTATAGCCCGACCGATATCGTATTTTTGGGCCGATACCGATAAAACCGATATCTAACACCTTCACCGAAAACACCGATATATTCAGCCGATATTCAAATAAAGGGAATCTGCCTCAAAGGCGAATTTTCAATACTTCAGAGCATTTATTTCAACATCTTTACAGACATTGTCATACTTGAACATGAAATAGACTGAAAAGGCTGCATCTGGGCACCTTGAAAATGTAAGCTATCCGAAATATAGCAATATTTCCAGTCTAGCGGTCAAGGAATATAGTTCACTGACTTCCTACCTACCATCATGCTGTGGCGTCACGAAAATAGCTTATCTTTTTTCAGCTCCCATTTCCGATACCGATAATTCTTTCAAACTGTAATATCGACTCGATATTATCGGCGAACCGATATCGGTCGGGCTCTAGTCATAATTGAGTTTACGGAGTGAGGATGTTCCAACTCTGCTATATCATATATATTATATCAAAGACTTGCGATGTTGTTTTGAATTATATATGAATGAAATAACGAATGGGCTTCATCGTTTTAAATTAGACTACCTCACTCATCTCTGCATTCTCTTCGTGACTATTCGGAAATAGTGTCGTGTCTTTATGCAGGAAGAACACAGCATTTCGCGACGCATTAGTCGGTGTCCCAAGCGCCGACTGAGGCACGCGAGCAGTGATGTTGCGCTGATTTCCTTTACTAACGCTGGTTGGCGCGTCGGTAAAATCAACCGATGACCGTCCGTCGACTTTTTGAGCCTTCAGTTCGATGGCAACATAATGTTTTCATTAACCACTCTAATAGTGCCAGGTTGGCTTGTAAGTCGTAATTACTGTATTGCTGGAGTTATACAATCCAATATACGGTCATTGGAAGGAAAGGGTATTACAGCAATCTGGCTCCGTGGAAAGTTAGTATCAAGGGTTGATCTCAAAGGGATACTAGTATTGAAGTCTCTACATAGTTGCACGACTGCATCTAGTGATTGGTAAGAGTTCTATCTAGGGTTACCATACTTTCTCCGATTTGTCCTCTTTTGGGGAAATTTGCTCTCTTTTTCTAGAAAAAGTATTCAAATGCGATCAAAAACCCGACTCCAACGAAGCGAAGGTCAGAGTTGGCAAGACAAGCAGCGCAAAAAACGGGTATTTCGGGAGTCGAGTCAAAGTGATGACCTTTTATTTTAGTCAACGCAGTGCTATTGGTCGAAAATTTTTCAAAATCACCGACTTTCTCTTCCGGTGCTAGGACTTTCAGAATATTTGAAAAATGTCTCCGGTTTCAGAAATCAAAATCCGGTAACCCTAGTTTTATCAAATCTTGTGTTGATATAGCGCAACCATTGTTGTTGTCTAGTAGGAACGTAATACAGAGTCACAAGGACAGGGAGTCGTGTCCGTACCAGTACCGCCTCTACTTTTAGGTGACAGTGGTTACTCACCAGAAATGTCACGGACCCTGACTTGATATTTAAGACGTTCTGTGTAAGCACGATGTTGTCCGCAAAGATTTCCAAGGATCTTAATAGTTTTGTGCTTTCAGCATTCTCAAGTTGACCTCCTGCGATTAGGTGCACACTCTGCACAGCCTTGCGTAGATTATCCGTCGCCCATATAATATTGATCATTGCTGATTCCGAAACCTGAAAGAAAAGTTTATCGATAATTATCTACGAAATTACCAAGGCAGACGGTACTCTGCAACCAGCAACCTGCAATCAGCTCCTTATGCATACTGCACAATGATCAAATATTTAGGACTACTGTCTCACAATGTTTGCAAAATTATTCATCATAATGAAGGACGCATTGTAGTAAATTAGTGGACTTGCTTACCTTGATTTTATTTTTCTCGACGCTCTGCGAAATGTCATGATAAATATTGATAAATTTATTCACGTCGGTGGCAGTCGATTGTTCGTATTTGGAAGATAAATTTTTGATAGTAGACATTACGTCAGTGAGCGAATCTTCTGTATACTGGCATACATTTTCCTAGCACAAAAAATGTAAGCATTTAACAATGGTTTCGTTATTTAATGTCATTTTTTTAAAACCATTTTCGCCACCTTAAACTGTATATTTGGACAATATTCCAGTATAGAATTGCACCGGTACGCTTATTTTCGGTATCACGTTACAACTCTCATATTGCGCGAAACTGTAATACTTATTTACGACGACTTGAATGCTAAGGAATGTATTAAAAGGCGGCCTTTGACTTGGTGGCTATTTGACCTGAGGTTGTCGCCAGGGACGTAACTGTCGCATCCCAAAAACCCCAATCGGGGGGGGGGGGGG
>ATSW01088669.1:0-12209 GCA_000444245.1 Botryllus schlosseri
CAGTGCGTGTCTCCGACTCAGATATAGGTTAAGCAGGTATGCAAGTATTTTAAGAGGTTATTAAAGTTTTGGTTTGGGAGTGAAGACTTAGGAAAACGGCCTGTCATTCCTCCAAATTAGTTGAGGCATGATGGTATTCCCGATTAGAGACAATCAATATTTAATCTTTAAAAATCATCATCTTCATCATTGATATCGGTGTGCTGGAGACAGACATGCAACAATATGCTATAAACAACTTACCCGAGCGAGTCCAGAGCATAATAGCAGATGATATGCCGCCCTGTCTGGTTAGGGTCGGGATTCCACGTGATGTTTGATGCGTATGCATGGCTGGCGTTGATGTAGATCGGGACCGACACTTCTACGCCAATTGGCCCCAAAACTACGAATTGGATAATTCTGAACAAGATAAATAAATCCCAATAGCTGCTGATTGGTTCATATTTTCGTTGCACTAGACCAGGAGTGGGCAAAATTTTTAGCTCGCGAGTGCATTCAACATCCTAATCCTTTCGCAGGCCGCACTATATAAAATTGAAATTACAAACCAAAACGCAATATTGGTATTTGAATAAATAGTGACGATATGGAAATAATATATATGTTTATTTAGAACCAACCAACCAACCATTGATTTCATGATATCGCAGCCTCAATAACCAGTTCTAAAAAGTAGGGATGAAAGTCGGTTGCCCCTAGGTTTTGCATTTAAAACAAACGGTGTTTTAAAACACTTTGCTTAAAACATGTTTTAAACAGTGTTTTAAACAAATCCCTTTTAAAAAAATTGTGTTTTTTTAGTTGTAAAATTATGCCATAATTGTGTAAATACTCTCCAAAAACATGTTATATGAGCCAACGGACAATTACCAACCGATATAGCCGACGTATACGATATATATATCGATATGGGATGGTTAGAACCCTCAAAATAGTCGTCTCAACATTAATAGTACAGATATTTCGTCAAAGGAGCAGCATTTGTCCCATATTTTCAATTGTCAATGTCAATCCACTATGACGTAAAAATTGAATATTCGTGACGTCATGCCTTGAAAAAATGTTTTAAATTAGGGCCTTGTTTTAAACATGTTTTTTCAAATTGATTTTTGTTTTTCATGCAACCTTAAAACAGGATAAATATTTTAATCTATGCGCAGTGATCTGTTTATAGATTCGATGATTCCACTTTTGTTTCAACTCCAGAACACACAATCTTGACAGCGTCATAACTATGTTAGCTTCGAAGACGCTCCCCCTAAAATATATAGATTTATAAATATAAATACTTCTGCACATACAGAGAACGAATCGACCTAACATATATGCATAATCGGTTTACAACACTAAAAGTACTTGCTGTAGTGGCCAATGTAAAATTACACTCGTGATCCTAAAGTCATTCCCGTTTTGACTTTCTGTGATGTTTCGCAGTTGAAACCTTGTGAAATGCGTCGGTTTTGAGGTCGGGTTATCGCGCCAGCAGGAAATAAGTATATACTATAGTAATAATATAACACATATAGGCTAACTATAGCGATGGGATATAATAAGAACAAGTTTAATCGAGTAAATAGATTTTTAGTACGCAATTTATCAATATTTGACCTACGTTTCTTGAGCGGTTCGGGCCGGGGGCCGCTTAAAATGGTGTTGCGGGCCGCAGTTTGCCTACCCATGCACTAAAGCTAGACAAACAAAATTAGTGCAGAAATTTGGGCTGGTTGTGGTGTTGGAAAAATTAGGCTGGTACTGTATTGGCTCGGTTCTGTGCAATTGTTGATAGGCCTCGAACTTTGCAAAACAACGAACCTTCAGTTGAATCTTATTGTGACACTCATGCTATAAATATCACAGCACCGTATATTTAAATTGCAACGTATCGTTTCACAATACATAGTTTAGTGCATTCACCTCTCATATTAGACGATAAACAAACATGCCCATTCCACCATTAATAAATCTTTCCTACCTAATCCTACCTATGTTTATTCGTTAAACGGTGAACATAACTATATGCGCTACTTAAATATCCACGAATATTTTCAACATTTATTGCCAATTGAGTGACTGTATATTTCAAATAACGGATACGTATATGATGCACGAATATTGTTTTCTACATACATAGCGGTAGGCTCGCTTGGAAATGCGTAAATAATTTCATCAAGGGTGCCTGCGTGATCGGACACGGATATTGTTACTCCATCTTGTATTGTTTCATCCGGATAAGTCGGCGAATCATTACAAGTTGTTGTTGTTGAACTGACTGAAAAAATTAAGTCGGTGAAACACTGCTATTTATAGACGGGATTTTGCTTACTGTCGACGAGAAATTGCAATGGTACTTGACTTAAGTAGTCTGTCGGAATCGCGGTTCTAGTGCCGTTTAATGTAATTGTACTCGATGGATGGTCTTCTAGCATTAGAGCCACCGGGACGAGATATGGTACACCTCCTCCATCGTAATAGATCTGGCATGTACTCTGAAGTACAATATAATGATTGTTAGTACACTTTAAGGAGGGTCAGGTTTCAACAGGTTTAGGTCAGCATGAAGCGGTAAAATTTTGAGAAAATGCATATCTGGTTGGTCCGTGCCCAGATCCTTTTGGCGGCGTCGCGTGTTTGGCAGAAACGTGATATGTCTCGGTATTCCGTGGCAATTAAACTATCAGCACCAGGACGTTTATGTGAACCTGTTTCAATTGTCGATTAGTAAAGTAGGATCATACCATATTTTGGAAATGTGAAAAGAGGCCACTTTTTCAAAATTTTCGGACTTGCAAAAATGGTAAATTTTTCCCATTTCGTGGTCGGTTGACTCAAAAATAGTTTAACTTCCCGGCTCAGCTCCCGAAATAGCCGCCGGAGCGTTACGTCAGTGCTGATTTACTGTATCCGGCTCCAATTTTACTCTATATTCAAATAAAATTCTCAAAGAAGAGGACATTTGGGCGTCCTCAAAGGACACTTTCAAAAATGAGTACAAATCTCTTAAAAGAGAACGTGTGGTAACTCTAGGTAAAGGAACCACATTAGCTTTTTCAATGTCAAACTTTTTTCTTGGTTCAAGCCAAATACTGCTTATTTTGGGTTGTATACCATCATTACTCGCAGTTCAACTCCGTCTTTCTAACTATATAGACTCGGCAGCACGACAAAAAAAATCAGAATTGTACGAAAGCAAAACGACTCCTACCTACACCTGCTTCTAGATATCACGACATCGTAGCCTGGCTGTGTGAAGTAATGCACACGGTCGCGGCTTTCTACACTTGGACAAAGGGAGGGGGAAATATAATCCCACGCTGATTCATGAATTTCACGATCGTAGCCCCATCACTACTAAAAGTTGCCAATTATACCACGTCTGCGTCACGCTTCGTTCACAGACCATGTACAGTGTACACGCGATTTCGATATTTAAGGACAAACGATATATATAAAGTAGATATGGGCCGGTTCCATACTATTACCGAGAATGCTATTACCGATATGGACATTACCGAGAATGAACATTACCGAGAACGGACTTTACCAAGAATAGACATTACCGAGAACGGACATTACCGAGAATGGACATTACCGAGAATGGCCAATGCCAAGAATCTATAGCCTAATGTAACGGAAACTGTCGAGAAATTTATTCCTGAGTGTCAATACCGAATGTGGCAACGCCGTGATTCACATACACGACCTTTTCACATGCATAACAAGCCTGCATTGCATATATTGCATTCTCGGTAATGTCCATTCTCGGTGGTGTCCATTCTCGGTGTTGTCCTTCTCGGTAATAGCATTCTCAGTATTGACCGGACACCATATGGGCCTGTACAATCTACGAGTGATGTCGCAGGTTACAGATCAATGTTTCAACCATCCAGCGATTCCAGTGCTCCGGACTTTCTCGAATTCCTCAAAGATATACCGAGAAATTCAGAAAGGTGCTCGGTAAAATCATGCTGTTTATTGTTTTCCAGACTCTCTCCCTACACTCCTGGGATATCTATACTTTAGTGTGGAATATATAGTCTTGGTTAGAGCCCGACCGATTATCGGCTCGCCGATAATATCGAGTCGATATCACACTTGGAAAGAAATATCGGTATCGGCCACTGGAGGTAAAGAAATATCGGCCATTTTCGTGACGTCATAACATGGTCGTAGGGAGTCAGAGAAGACGTGAAGTCTTCACTGAATGTCAGTAAATTATAAAGATAAATGGCCAAGCTGCAATGCACACAGGCCAGTAGCCCTATGTGAAAAATATTATAGATAACTAACCTACGGATAGATATACAACACCCGTCGTCACGCTTGCTTGCTCGGAGGAAAATACTGCTCAACAATCTGAACGCAACGTAATTGCCAATCCCACAGCTGACGACCCGAGCGCTCAAATCAAATAAAGTTGGTCTTATTTGAAAGCTACTGTCGCACTGATTCCGAAGATATACATTAAAATCAGATCAAGACGATGGAACCGCCTCGAAATACACCGCAAAGTCTGAAAATCGGCATTGTTCTAAACAATCGCAGCGACGCACCACAATGGCCATAACAATGCCCCTTGCATGGTTGCGATTGTTCAGAACAATGCCGATTTTCAAACTTTGCGGTGTATTTCGAGGCGGTTCCATCGTCCTGATGAGACTGTAATGTACATATTCAGAATCAGTGCGACAGTAGCTTTCAAATAAGACCAACTTTATTTAATTTGAGCGCTCGGGTCGTCAGCTGTGGGATTGGCAATTACGTTGTGTTCAGATTGTTGAGCAGTATTTTGCTCTGAGCAAGCAAGCGTGACGACGCGTGTTGTATATCTTTCCGTAGGTTAGTTATCTATAAAAATATACTTTCACTGTTATGTCCCAGTGACTTCAGTGGGAATCCCCCTGCACTGATCGAACACCAGAGACAGAGAGCAGACATCGAGTGAATGGAAAATTGTATGCAGAAGATCTCAATCGATTCATTTGAGAAATGAAAACTTCATTCAAGCTGGACTGACCGTCGTGATGACAGAGAAAAGGGTCGCGTGTAACATTTACCTATAGATAGTGCTGTTGGTGTCTGTGTAGGAAGCTCACAAGCCAAGGCTCGGTACCAACAAAGCGAAAAATACCAGTAATGTATGGAGTCATCTGACTGAGGGGCTTCCATGATAACGAATATGCGGGCATAAAGTGCAAGAAAACCAAGCAAAAAGGGAGTAGAGCCAATAATTGATACGATTATTTTTTATTCCATAATGACACGGGCTAATTCTGAAAGTGTGTAAAAGATTGATTGTCGATATGCTGGTCATATTCAAGGGGATGGGTGGAGCGGACGTGAACAATATGAGTTGTTTTGCACATTCTCTTCAGCTGTTAATGATGTTCTGAATGCTCCAGGTGCACTGCCAGAAGAATATCAATATTTGGTGGAACCAATGAAGAAAAGATCCCGTGCAGTCGTGGAACCAAAATAAGCAAAGATTCCCAGTTCTCGCTGTGCTATCAACTACGGTACCGAGGGAAAGACTGTTCACTGTGTTTAGTACTGTATAGCTAACATCATTTATGAATACCACACAAGTTCACTCCCTGGAGAAAACGCAGAGAAACTATGCTTCATGAAGTGTAATCTGCAACTGCTAGCTAGTGCTACTGATATATTTTTATTGCCCCCCCCCCAGATCATTCATTTCATGTTAAGTATAGCAATGGCTGCAAACATGTTCAATTTAATACTCTTGAGGTGCTAAATATGTGCCTTGAGCTAGATTCCATATCTTTTGAATATCGGCTGAATATATCGGGGTTATCGGTGAAGGTACTGGATATCGGTTTTATCGGTATCGGCTCAAAAATCCAATATCGGTCGGGCTCTAGTCTTGGTATCTCTGGTATACTCGATCCACCTTGGCTTGAAAAATATTATGCTCAGAGCACAAACCTCATTAAGAGTAAAGTGCGGATATCGGTGACCGCACAGACCGGCGCATTCGTCAGGTATAAGTGTATTGTTTGATCCAGCGTATCTGCAAGTCACACGGTCCCCATCATCGTCAACAGACGTGATCTGCATCGTAGACGGACATCCTTGTAACAGTCTGAAACGAGTTTTGTTACCAAGGCTTGAGTGTCCATTATGTGTTAGATTACAATATTTATACCTGACTACTGGTGGACTGAAAGTGCGTGGTGGATTATTTGGGTGTCCCGTGTCAGATCGTGCAGCCAAATCGACTAGAGTCGGTATCGCCCAAGTACCGCCAGCGCCACCGTACAAACCTGATACCCATGCGTATCCTGTATAGCTAAATGAACGACATGCATACATGGCTGATTTAGTTATTAAATACATTCTGCAAGTAGGCCTACATGTAGACCCGCACCTAATGAAAATCGGACCGGCTGTCTGCACTTCAATCGCAAAGCTGTTGTATCCATATGCCCAGTTGTCGGAGGCATCATACGCAGTGCATTTGATTGCTGTTGGCGGAGTATTGCTTCCACTTGTATCGTTAATGACAGAGTAGGTTGTGGAGGCAATCCAAGATCCCTGACCAGAGTATGATTCGACTTGGGATGATATCGCGGCATCGTCGCACTCCAAACTATCCGAATCGCGACGCCAGCCGAGTCGATAATTAACTTCAATCTTGAAAGGAAAACATTTATTTTGAAATAATACATGACACTTTTGACACTAATGTGGGTTTCAGGAACAGTAGACATTTCAGTGACTGGATATATTAATATTGACGGTTTCGTCTATGTGTTATGATTTTACGGTCCAGATGTTAATCGCTACCGCCGGCGCACCGAAATGTCACAGGTCTTGGCGTGTTCTGGGACGGAAATTACGGACAGCGCTAAAATGTCGGAGTATCATAGTCCCGCACAGCAGGTTTCACAGCCTTGGACTGATGCACCCTAATGGCATCAAGGCACCAGTCCTTCTGTAACTATAATGTTGTCTATTTTATTAAGTCTACCATTATTTTGTCGGAGGCAATGGCATACCAAAAATCCAAGCAAGAATGGTCTTGAAAACTAATCGCGAGATACGCGAAGAAAATTTTATAGTTGAAGAAATCCGACCAATAATATTCCACTTTATGTTAATTTGCAAAGAAATATCGAGGTGATACAGTGTTGCGATCACCAACTTCGAGTCACGAGTCATCTCGAGTCATTCCACATTTTGACTCGAGTCAAGTCAATCGAGTTTCGCAGGTGACTCGATTCACGTAAAATCAAGTCAAGTCACGAGTCAAGACGCAGTTGAAGTCAAATTCAATTTTCCAAGTACGATTGATGATTCAAAGTCATTACGTTTTGCTTGCTGAATCAAATAATGAATATAAAGGTAATTATACATGCAAAAAGGCATTGCATCGCTAACGCACACGTAGAACCGTTAATCAAATACGTGAGTAACTGTATTGCTACAGTCTAATACTATCAGTCAAAACAGAGAATCGAATACGAAGCCTCGAGAAGTTGAAACAAATTGATATGATACAATGGACAACCTATCTGCACATCGGTGCCGATATAGACGCATAAACTCTATTCTTGCGATTTAAATCATACAAGCGGATTGGTAACGGTGAGTACCGCGCAATGTAAGCAATGAGCCGTCTACATTGCGATTAAAAAAATCTACTACTTCTACAAAGTAAGTTCTGATCATTCTGTTTGCGGTCAATAAATTTGCGATGAATCTATGGATGATCAGTGAAACGTACAATCAGGGAATGACTGGTTGCTCTTACAAGTAACAGCCGCGGTATCGTAAACAATGCTAATACACACAATTTATGGAGATTTAATCGACACCGTTAATTTGATGACTTGAAATTGACTCGTAAATTTTGCACCGAGTCACGAGTCAATCCACATTTTTGAAGCGCCGAGTCAAGTCAAGTCAAGTTATTTTTGCAAAGTGACTAGAGCCAAGTCAAGTCATACAAAAAAAATTGACTCGAGTCCGACTCGAGTCATCCTCACACTGGGTGATTATACCGTATGATTGCATACTGCATCTCGTACCCCCACTTTGGTGCTTCGTACCGCCAAGGAGTCCGTGGATCACTGTTTAAGAACCACTGATCTAGTCAATAAGTGACACGCGAAGAAACATTGCTACGTCAATGAGGCTTGATCATGCAAATGTGATCAACCGTAAAATAGACAAGTCGGCTTGGTGTTATAGGAATATTTCTCCGGCATTAGGCTTCTCTTGTGCGGGGAATAGAGGGACGGAGGGAGGGGTTGGTGTCCGAATTGCTGTGGTTAAACCTCCGATATCACGGCAATGCGTTTTATAACTAGCTTAATTGCCATCAGTAAGTCGTAGCGGGTAAAATTAGGTCGCAGAACAATAACTACAACAACGACAACGAAAGAGAAATTGTGATCTAAAATCTAAACTATACGCCAGCATTTGGCATAACACGGGCGCACGTTGTTTTTCAATACTTGGCGCGGTAATATCAATCGACAATTTTAATGATTCGGGGCTCCGTGTCCATCAATAAGTTATGGATTGAAAACTTATGGAAATCATTAGTTAACCCATGCAGAGCACGCAATACAAATGAATTGTGTCATGATGGAGAAATTTCTCCGACACCAACCTCACTCAATCAATGACGTTTTTGTACCAAACCGTGCAGGCTACCATACATCTAGTTGTCTGCACCTTCTCTATATTTCATACATACGCATACAAAAAAGTAGCATACTAACATTATACATACGTTTTTCGATGTGTGAGGCTTGGGCCGCGAGATGCTAATGGAACGCAGATTTGTATCGCGCTCTAAAACGTTTGAGAACCATTGTATCATCGACTCTTAGAGTTAGGGTTGCATTTAAAATTAAAATCAATTTAAAACAAACATGTTCAACACAAGGCCCTTGTTTAAAGCATGTTTTTTATATTCTTTTTAAACCATGACGTCACGAATATTCAATTATGACGTCATAGTGGATTGACATTGACAATTGCAAATATAAGGTAAATAAAGCTCCTTTGACGAAATATCTACGTACTATAGCTGTTGAACCGACTGTTTTGAGCGTTCCAGCCATCCCATATCGCATACGTCGGCTATATCGGGTGGTCATTGTCAGTAGACTTATACAACATGTTTTTGGAAGGTATTTACGCAATTATGGCATGATTTTACAACTTGAAAGAAACACATTTTTTTTTAATAAGGCATTTGTCTAAAGCACTGTTTAAAACATGTTTTAAACGAAGTGTTTTAAACAACCATTTGTTTTAAAATCAACCTTACTTAGAGTATAGTGGTTCCCAACTTGCGACCCATACACAATTTAAATGGAAGTAAACATAAGTAACAATATTCATAAAATTTCAAGAGGAGGTGAAGTAGGCTATACAGGAACTAATAAAACAATGTAGCTTAGTCGTCTGTCATTTTCAGCATTTAGAATTGTGATTTTGCTCTGTAACTTCTTTCGCCGCTCAGTATATACGCTTAGACCATACGATCTGTTGAAGTCATCTCAAATAACACTGCATGCCTTCTGCCAACTCATTCTTGAAAATAACATTTTGTATGTTGCAATAGGATGTCAATTCAACTTCGTCACACGCATATACCTCATGAGTATTTTCTTGACTACGCAAATGCTTCCACGACACGGTCCCGCCTCGAAAATGCGATGCGGTAGAGATGCTGACATGCAACGCGGAAATGGCCAGAATAACAACTACACGTCCACACTTCATATTTAGTCCCGACCGATTCACAACTATAGAGTTGACTGAGGGAGACACGACTTACATCAATATTTATACGAAAACATCGCAGCCCCTCTTCGTTTTACTGAGCCTTTTTTTACTGTCTCGTTTCAAGACGCTCTATCTAATTAGTAACGCCTGTAGTAATGCCTCTAGTAATGCCTATTTCGCTTGACCCCCCACCCACGTATTATATAGAACATCAAGGGTTCGACTGTGCTTTTCTCCTCGTTATATTTATCGCTTTTTTGTTTTGTTTGATATTCATGGTGTTTGGATCGCGTGTTAAGACGTATTTTGCCATTATTGCAGATATGAGTATGGCTTTTATTTTGGTTGGTTCATCCAACCCTTACGTGGATACTATACGTAAGGATGGTGTGAACGTGAGGTTCACGTTCCCATTCTGTGTGTGAACATCAGAAATATAGAGGTTCGCGTGCACAAACGAACCTCGACAGGATCTGCAATGCGAACCTTTTTCATATATTACAATTTTCACTTTATTATAACATCTTTGGTTAAAATTTATTGCATTTCAATTGCGGGCATGGCGCTGGCAGCACAAAAAATTCAATACCAAAGGGGCATGCACCTTGACAATCTAAAAAATTTGTTACTAAAGTTGCTCGAATATTTAGTGACTCTCTGCTGTGGAACACACTACATGTAGGTACTAGGTGGTCAGCGCATGATGCATATACTCAACCAATGAATGAAGTTGATATCGTTGTCTGATGTGAAAAATCTAGCTGGCGTACGGGGTCAATCTTGATTTCATGTTTATTGTATCATAAAAACCAAATCCGTGGATTTGGCTACTGCTGCAAACTTGTTAATGGGGTTGTATCGGTAGCAAGTATAGAAACTCGTACTCTACTCAACATCAACGTAGCAATACTCTGACACTGTATACATTGTCCGGTCTGGCTTAGACCGTTAAGACGTAAGCTTATATTCACTTGCAAGTCCTCGTCGAAATTGTTGGCAAAGCGACGGAAGATATTGATTTTATGGGAATATTATATCATTTGATTGCCCCCTTTGATACATTTGGCGACGTTCGAAACGTCAATATGTACTTCAGCGTTGTGGCCAGGGTTGCATTTAAAACAAAAATAAATTTAAAACAAACATGTTTAAAACAAGGCCCTTGTTTAAAACAAGTCTTTTATTGTTTTTTTAGTCATGATGTCACAAATATTTATTGTGACGACACAGTGGATTGACATTGAGAATTTAAAAGATAGGGTAGATATGGCTCCTTCGACTAAAAGGGCTTCCGATTACTATCATAAACAGATCAAAATTATCTTTAACCAGGACTACATCGTTATACAGCATTTTTTCATTCGGCGGTCATCATCATCAGAACACCCATTCCGTACCAATGAATGATCTGTACATCTGCATGCAAAAACTAGAAATCTCCAAGTTTATGTATCAGTTCCACTGCGGTCATTGCCTCGAATATTTCAATGACTTCTTTACCTCGGAATCAAAAGCGCACAAGTACAACACACGTGGGCCAACGTTGTCCAAATATCATATGATCGACCGAAAAGATCATCGCTCTATCAAATATGCCGGACCTGACGTGTGGAACAGTATCCCGCCGGACATTCGACTGCCGACGAGCATGTCCAGTGTCCACATTCAAGTCGAAATACAAGCAATTACTACTAAATAAATACTAGTCCATCCTCAAGATTACCGGACCACGACCTGACCTATCGATCTCGCCTTCCATGACATGCCACTCCAATTTTTTCGCTTGCTTTTTTCAATACAATATTCTTTTACTTTTCATTCAGTGTGCATGCCTCCTCTTCACATCGCCTGGGCTGGGGCCCTAGGCCAAGGTGGGTGTCTGATTCCATAGACTACTCCAAGTCGCTTCGACACCTTCCTATCTTTTCATTGTATCGCATTTTTGTGGTGTGTGGAACTGATAAAATTGCTAATAAACCAATAATGACGATGATGAAAACTGTTGAACCGACGATGATTTCGGGGGTTCCAGCCACCCGACAACGCATGCCTCGACTGTTTGGGTGCAAATCGTCCGTAGGCTCATACTACATGTTTTTTCGGACGTATTTACACGATTACGGCATAATTAGACAACGTTTGAAAATAAATTGTTTTTTTCAAAATGGCATTTGTTTAAAACACAGTTTAAAACATGTTTTAAGCAAAGTGTTTTAAAACACTGTTTGTTTTAAATGCAACCCTAATTGTTGCAATATGTGGCCCGAGTCGTCGCTAGGTATCGTGTACAATGTACATGTAGGCTACATTAATAATATATGCTATCACTTCACTGAAATGTGAGGTTGGAATTAGCGATATGAAGTCACGTGACGTCATGAAGTTCACGTTCGCGTTCACACAGAACCTTTCAAAAAGGTTCGCGTTCACACGAACCTGAACCT
>ATSW01088677.1:0-10040 GCA_000444245.1 Botryllus schlosseri
GTCTCAGTTCTTTCATATAATATAATTACATAGTAGTAAGCCGACTATTTTTTCATATCCAAAACATTCTACTCTAATAACTTCACTTTTTCTAGTTGGAATTGAGTCAAATTTGCTATGAATCATATTTTTACACAATGTAACAATATCATGAGATAGCCGGTAAAATTCGAAAATCTCTATTTGTAATTAGTCTAAAATTTTCTTTCATAGCATTGCTTTCTACTGGTTGGAATTGAGCCAAATTTGATTTTTTAGGCAATCTAGCAAATTTAGGAGGTAGCCGGAAAATTTGAAAAAATGTTTTTGAACAGCCCCATTGTACAATTATTTCTCCAATGCTGTAACTGCGATGTAGTCTGTAACGCAATTGGGAAAACCTTTAGTATAATGAAAAGGTATCTGTTCTGTTGTCACTGCACAATGCACATAGTTGCATGCACGCTTTTACAGCATGCTGGCCTGTTGTAAATACCTCTACATAAACATGCATCTATTGATTCTCTATCAACTAGTATCTTGACATGAATTTGTTGGTTCTCTATCAGATAGTATGTAGACGTGAATTCGTTGGTTCTCTATCAGCTATTCGTGAGCTATCGTCGATGTGTTCATAATAAAAACTGAATGCTTGTATTGGTGATGTGTCAGACTGACAAGAGAGATATTTGATTTTAAGTTCTAAGATTAGTAAAGTTATCTTCAGCATCGGTAAATGAGGCCAGGACCTGTCCGTTATCTGCCTAAATTAACACGTGCCAAGACTCTGATAGGGACAAAATGAGCATGTTTCGCAACCAAGCAATTCGATATCACCCAAGCAAGATTGAAAACATGAGTTGAACCTGACTTCAATACTGTGACTTGGACTCGACTCCAGTCATAACCAATGTTCCCTCTAAGCTGCGCACGTGCGCAAATGCGCAGTGCTGAAACGGTCTCCGCGCACAGAAAATCTAGGCTGCGCACAAAAAATCCGAAGTGATGACTTTTTTTTTAATCGTTGCGCACTCTTGTCCAAGGCACCGCGCATGCGCTCAGACTCGAGAAAAATGAGAGGGAACATTGCCAGGGGTAAATAGTGCTATCGCTGAAGTCTGAAACCGAGGTAGGCCTACAAGTGCGGCCCGAAAATATTGTGCTCCGCGAAGCAATGAGAATTTGCAATCGTGTGCGACAACTCATGAAAGAGATTTTTCTTTTACTATGGTAGGCCTTACGCGTGAGCGTTACTGATATCATATCAATAGCGCAATCCTTTGTGGGAATGGCGAAATAACATGGTTTAACAAAGTTATAAATAACAATGGGCTAGCTCGAAGTTAACTGCGAGAAACTAACGAATAATAGTCTTCGCGTGGCATGCATATTGTGTAAGATTTACTGTACAATTGCATGCCGCGAATTTTGGTAGTCATCACTTCCATCAGGCGAATCTGATCACGTATGGTGATATAGGATACAATGCAGAATATGCAAGTACAAGCACGAATATTGTTGAAAAAATCCATCCCTTTGCAGACGTTGATCGGGATATGCAGCAACTGCACTGTAGGGCGCTGCATTAGATCGGCTTCTCAGCAGAACAAATTTGTGATTTTATTTGATTCGTTTGAACGGGTATCTTCTGTCGATAAGGCCATACGCTGATCTTGTTCTTGCTTCAATCAGACTTGAATATTAGTATCGTTATATCTGACTGTATGTCTTGATAGTAATGAGTACATTGCCGGTATTAAGAGGCCACATCAGTGTTTTAACGCGACAGGCCTACATCGATCGCATATATTGATTTCAAGTGCGTTCTCGTGCGTATATGTCTGTCTTCTAGTAATCCATAGTATGTCACCATATCGTCGCAGTGGAATCAAAGTGACTTATGTCCAGATTTTAATATCTTTTGGCATAGCAGATAGGAGGTCCCGAAATAGCATGATGTAAAGAAGTCATTATACCAACGGGTACGCCCGAAGATGTTTATTTAGGGGTCCTGCCTTTTCCAACACATCTCACTCGATCAGCTTTACCTGTAAATGTGATTACGTGACCAGAGACAGGATTAAAATTGATAGCAATATATGCAATTCCTGATGATATTGACCGATTTGATCATTATTCATAGAAAATTTCCGCGCTTCGCGCGTTGAGCCGGAACGCCCACTAAACGAAGATCAGATATAGATGATTAGTAGCGGTGTGAAGCTAGTAACATGAGGGGGGTCTGGGGGACAAAGCCCCCCAGAAGTTAGGTTTATCACCCTATGGGGTCCTGGTTGCGCACTGTTGTCCAAGGGCCCGCGCAGTGAGTTGGCGTGGTTGCGCACACTCGTGAAGAATTAGAGGGAACATTGGTCATAACACCATGACTCGGACTTGACCCTTTAAACGGTGACTTGGACTCGGACTCGAGTCTGTGATGAATTGAAAATGACTCGACTCGAGTCAAAACCACAAAAGTATGATTGACTCGTGACTCGGAACCATGTGACTTCGTTACAACCCTGACGCTATCTCGCCCCATTTCGTCGACTAAAGTAGCCTATCCCTCTGTCTCACCGACATAAATGCGATAGTGAAGAATATATTGCATATAAAAGTTATAAATCCACGGACGATTCATATATTCATATTGCAAATTACTGGAAAATCGCCCGACTATGCGAAATTCCTATCGAACTTCCCAGTAACGCAGCATTATCGCCTATTCGAATTCCAATGTTAAAAATCACGTTTCTATCGATAATTCTCGAATGAATGCAACTCTCACCAAATACGAAAAATGGTAGTCGCCGGCGTAAAGTAACGTATTCAGGGACAGTGTTGGGACGCTTCGAGTTATGTCTCGAGTTAGACCGAGTCAACTTTGTCAGATGACTCCTCTCTTCTCATTGTATCGCAGTCTTGTGATGTATTGGAATGATGACATTGTTAATAATAAATTGATTGATCGATTGACGTGAATTTACTCGCGTCACTTTGCAATAATGACTTGACTTGGCATATAAAAAATGTTGATTGACTCGCGACTAGAAGCAAAATTTTCGAGTCAACTTCAAGACATCAAAAATCGGTGTTGACTCGCTCGACACGCTGATATTAGTTGTGTGAGCAACCAGTTGCGAAAAATTGCGAAGGATGGATTTACTGAACCTCATCAGACGGTATGTCACAAATAAATTGACCACAAACGAAGTGATTTGAGCTTACTGTCGTAGACCAGAAGTCTTAGCATTCACCTCACTATTCACATTAACGAACCTCTTGTATGAATAATATAGGATTACTGTAATTTTATACATTCATATCACTCGTCAACAATTGGTGCAGGCTTACACTCTGTCGTATGGATGGTGGATTGTATCGGATATTGCATCGCATTAATTTGTTCAAACGTTCATATTCTATCATCTATATCTCTGACAGTTACCGACGTAGTTAAGCAGTTTTACGTGTTAGGGTTACCATACGTCCTCCTTTAGGAGGATTTGTCCTCCTTCGGGTTTTAGAAAATTTCCTTCGGGGACGCCTAAAAGTCCTCCATTTTGGCAAATCGTCCTCCTTTACAGCTAGAATAATGGACAGGTTCAACTGATAATCGGCATAAATGACGTGAAATAGGTAACACGAACGTCCGTTCGGGAGTCGAATGAAAGTGACGGGCTTTTTTTGGTCAACTCAACAAATTTTCCAGCAAAATCGGCTGTTTTCAGCCTTGTTCAACTAACTTTTCTAATTTGGTAAAAATCTCCTCCTTTCCCGATTCCAAAACATGGTAACCCTAATATATGTGAGCCTTACAACGCCCCGTTGAAGATACAGTCATCTCGATATTCGATTCGGAAGTAATGGTGGTTTAATGTGTGATTCAATAATCTTGCAAAATGCGATGACTTGAATCATATGCCCCGTACTTCGAAAATTCGACGTGACTTTGTGACTCGACTCGAGTCACCTTGAAAAATCGAGTGACTTGACTTGATCCCAACACTGTTCAGGCGATCTGCTGCTTTGTGAACTATCTGAATTATTACGGCGTGATTCAACGCAGTGACCTTGACTATACTTGATTATTCCTATAAAATTATTACTATTTGCATGGAATAAACTGTTTATTACTGATCAGCAAGTTACACTCTACTACTAGGAAGAACTTGAGTAACGAAATCGCAATGGAAAATGACGAGTGATATAAATTGGGGGGTAACGAAATGCATAATTCAGAACATCAATAGATTCACGGGCCACAATATGACATATTGGGGATTATAGGCCAAGTGATAAAATCTAAAATAGTCATACAACGCAATCATTCATTTGATTTTAGAATCTGGAATTTTGATTGGTCACATAAATGAGAGAAAACAAACATAATTGTCTGCTTTGAATACGACCCTAACACATTAATGAGATTTCATAATGGCTTTTGCACTAGTTTACGATCAGGTGTTTACAGTACGATACAAAGCATCTACAAATAAGCGCTAAACGAAATCAAGTGCTAGCAAGTTTTAAAAATAGACATCGTTCATTCATGTTTGAATCTTCTTCGTCAGCAGGAATATTTGATTCGGACAAGGGAACTGTGATGTTATTGTTAAAAATCTCTGGGTCGCACACAAGCTAGAATATAACGAACTTGTACGAACTTTTGATTCTATAAATCAACCTTCACAAATTGCAGATGATTTGAGGTCTTCAGTTCTCCTCGGAAACTTTTCAAGAAATTGTTCCACTTCCACCGTCGCTTTGACCGAGGCGATGTTCAATCCGGTCCTGCACCATTGACTTGGGCTATGTATTTTCCCCCTGCGATCCTTGATTTTGAATCCTTTGACTCCCAGTATAGGAATCAATCTACCCTTCCACTCCACTTCGTTTCCCCAGTCTTGCGGGCATTCGACGCAACATATTCTGTTGACGTGGGTCATGCCTGTCTTTGACAATTCCTCACCGATTTTCTTGTGCAAATTGGACTTGTACATGGTTTGGAAGTTATTGTCATCGATAGTGTGATGGTTGCCATTGATCCTGAAACCAATGTATACATTTTGAACCACGGTTTAGTTGAAACTACAACGGGCTAAGTGTAATATTTCTTCCTATAGTTGACTCGAATAAGGTTTTATTCACCTAGTGCAGGCGTGAGCAACCTGCTGCCGTGGAAGGAAATTTGTGCGTAATTCAACTAGTATTTGCTGGAGGCCGTTGACATGAAAATTGAATTCACGAATTGACTCCGAATTTTTGAGAGATCGATTAATCTTTGAGAGATTTAATTAATCTTGAAATTATCTTTGCGCTATGTGCGATTCAATGCGACTTCACCTTCCGAGTTCAATATAGTAGCGTCCTTTACAATCTGAGCCGCATAGTACAGATGCGAACAGCGGAGGAAAATGATTCGCCCCATATAGAAATAAAAACTAGGAACTGTGTGCTCCTCACGAAAGAAATTTATTTGTGGTACGTTTGGTAGATTCCAATATCTGGCCACTATAGCGACAATCCTGATGCGAGGTCAAGAATAACAGCATGCAACAAAGTGAATAATAACAATTGGCCCACCCGAATATGCATCATCATTTACAACTTGCAAAAAGGTTGGTCACTCATGACCTAGTGTTATTTCAGAAATATAACATACGCATTGGAACAATACTCGATTCAGAGCAATTATTTTGTGAAGAATTTGCGTGCCTATCAGTCACACCAATTTGTTTCAAATTTGGTAACGGTGAACTATTATTACAGAGTCGTCCACAGTTAAAGCAAGAAGTGGTCAAATCAGTCATCGTTGATATGATGTTGTATATGCCAAATGAATTACAAGTAGAAGAAGAGCTAAACCGCCGTGATTCGTAAAACAGAGTCCCTTTGAAATATTGGCTACATCTCTGCCTTGAGTGCATTAAGAAGCGATAACAAGTGACCAAAGAGATAACCAGATGGGAATGGTAAAATTCGTGAAAAATTGTGTAGCTGCAGTCCGAACACCGTGGATTTCTGAGGATGATGCACCTTCAACTTCAATTTAAGACCATGTCATATGTAGAGTGCAGTGCCCGTTAAATGACTTACTTGACAATATTCGATACATAGCAAATCGGTGTGCTGCAATGTCGACAGAGTAGCGTATCCACATTGGTGTGCAGTTTAGGTTTCGTTGGAGCTTTTCTCTTTCTACTCTCTTCGATTTCCTTGAAAGCGTTGGCTCTTCCCTCCGTTAACTGGAAAAATGAACGGCAACGGAGTCAAATTATTGTAATTGATATAAAAAATAAATCGGAGGTTTTAGATTGATAGAATTGTTTCGGCCCCTTACTATCTCTTCATTCTATTTCAATTCAGTGCTATTTTGAATTGGCGAAAATGGCAATCAATGATGGATAGATTGAAGGACAATCAATTATGGATTGATCGAAGGATTACGGTAACAGGAGAATAAGAAGGAAACCATGGCGATTGCAAGGATATGTACAAAAGCAATTAAAATAATATGGGGTGGAATTAACTCCAGCCTAATGCTGATACAAGTTGAACATGAAATGACAATGGTTTAAGGCAGTGGTTCCCAACCGGTGGGGAATTCAATGGTTTCTGGTGGGGAATAGACGCATTTGGTAAACATGATATACAGGATAGTCTGCATATTTACGGAGACACATGCACAATTACCGATACAATACCAGTTAACTGCTCAGGAATGTATGTATCGAAAATTGTATTTTGTGTTGTTCACAAAAACTCATTTTTAACTCTGGAAAACCAACGATGGCGTAACAAATGCATCCAGCACGACCAGTATGACACGAAATAACGCTTTCGCTAAATTTTATGGGTTACCGGTATCGGTTCACAATACGTTTTTTGTTGCAGTTATAGGCGATTGTCTTGCGTACTGGTGTGGTTTTCCAATAGCAAGTCCATGCTAAACGTCTAGCCAGGTGTTATGGAGGGGCATTTTTAAAGGGTATATAGGATCTTTGATTATGAATTACAATACTAGTGTATGTGTGTGATGGGCCGCATAAATATTCATTTCATTCAAATAAGAAGAAAGATACCTTTTCCTTGTATGCGGCCAGATTTCGATTGCAGAGTTTGTGAACTTTCCCGGTTACTTTTTTCATCAAAATCTCCTTTATCGCCGGGAGACTGTCTCGTGGATCGGGTTGACCGAGATGAATGTGAAGCACTTCACTGTTGGGTTTTCTGGCACGCCCTAGGGAACAAAACGATAGCGTTAGTATCATAGACATCGAACGTGTCAGGTGTACAGTGTTCATTTATTTTCGAAGTCGAAAGTTTTTTAAAGTTGATGAATGAATCTGGTCAATAATATCGGTACTTGCAGCAAAAATTGTGGGACACATTTGCACCGCTGGGCTCGGATTGCAAGAACAGGACAATCAATATCGAAATTTTTGACCCACATGAGTTGGTCATTTTGGGCCACATTTTAACGTCGACCATCTTTCTGAGAGCGCACTTCGCAGAGTTGAATGTCGGCCGAAACTTTATATGTCTTAATATATCCCAGTGCGGAGATGGCAAGCGGCACAATGCTGGTGACTACTCTGGAACTAGCCTGCTGCACACCCTAGACCAGTGCAATGTTCCCTCTAATTGTACAGTGCTGACACGGGCACAGAAAATCTAAGCTGCGCACAAAATATTCGAAGGGATGACCTTTTTGATTCTTTAGTTGTTAGGCGCTGTTGTTTAAGGGACCGCGCAGTGAGTTGGTGGGTGCGCGTAGACTCGTCAAAAATTAGAGGGAACAGTGGACCAGTGGTTGTCAAACTTTTTTAGACACGCCCCCTTTTTATGGCAGTGAAAAATTTTGCGACCACCTTATCGTCATATCACAAAATGCAATCGGAATGCTAGCAATCTCAACAGATAGTTTGATGGCATGGAAGGTTATAACTGTTGATGAGAGAATTCGCAAATGTGAAATTCGGACTATACACAGAGCAATAACTATGAATTGGAGGTAAAAAATTTAAGTTGGCCGCAGCTTCGTGGCCTTTATCAGATGCTTTCACGCCCCACAGTTTAAGAACGACTGCCCTAGACCGAAGCATCCCAACGGTTTCAAGCAATACTAAGAATCTACAGTTCTCTCATAATTTGGAACACCGTTACATTCAATTCTGTGAATCTGATTATTTTTCATTGTTATTTGTCGGGAGGGGAACCCTACCCATATATAAAACAAGAAAAGTTAAGACATTAAATCACTTGTAGTGCAAAGAAAATTTCAAGTTGAATACCGCTGACCCAAAACACACTACCGTATTTATGTTAATTTACGAAAAAATTGGGGTTCATGGCCGTTTCCACCACCTGGTTGCGAACAACAGTACCAACAGACCTGCTTTACACTGAACGGAGTCGGTTGCGATGATGTTCATTAAATGGTTTCAAAGAAAGAAACCGTTACGATTTACCTTTCAATTGGACTTCTTTAATTTCGTTGTTGACGCATTCGACGGTGATCACCAAGTTACAGTTGGGGATGTCGACGCCTTCCCCGGCCGCGTCCGGGGTACAGACAAGAACTTTAAACTTTCCTTCGTTGAAGGCCTTAATTGTTTCCCCTTGCTTCTTGTGTGTCATACCTGTGAGAATATACACAAACGTGCCCAATTCTTTACTAACTTGAAGCAAACAAGAATGAATGCTGTATGTCTTTACCTGGCGTGTCACTTCCACTCTTCCGGCCGACTCCAATGTACATTTCACAGCCTAAGTCTTTCAATAGTGGCGTGGTTTTGACATATTTCTGCAAAATAAAATCGACCGTATAGACCGCAGTCTTGAGATTGGACCACACATCTCCACACTCCCATTGATGACAATCCACTATCTTAATGCGGAGATGTCAAACCCACAGGGAATTTTTCGAAATGACGTACGTTAACAACTTATCGCCGGTGTAGCTTATGGCAAACTTGGATAGTGATAAATTGGAATACATGGATTGCTTTCTTTCCTATTCAGAGCACTGGGCAGAAATCACATTGCGTCAACACCAGGTTGTGGCCATCGCAATCCTTTGTTTCAACTGAACAGTCGTATTCCCCGTGTCCGTACAAGTTCTTAGTTCCATCGTAGTGGTTCTCAAAAATGGGTCGCGATTTGATCTTGATTACCACTCTGAAATTGGATATTTTTCCCTCTTGCGAGAAAGGCCTTCAACCATACGACACATCCAAAATGCAGTGTTGGGATGACTCGAGTCATGACTTGACTCGAGTCATCTTTTTCGTATGACTTGACTTGACTCGAGTCACTTGGCTAAAATGACTTGACTTGACTTGACGTATCAGAAATGTGGATTGACTCGTGACTCGAAGCAAAATTCACGAGTCAATTTCAAGTCATCAAGTAATCGGTGTCGATTCAGTGTATTCTGCATATGGTCGGATTGTTCGCGAAATGCTGGTGTAACCTGTGAGAGCGACCAATCATTCAATGATTGTGCGTTTTATTGAGCCTCCATTGTTCTCTCACACATAAATTGACAACAAACGAAGTGATCCAAACTTACAGCTTACGTTTTCGTAAACTAGTATAGTAAAATAATTCAATAACATAATGTCTATTTCTATTCTCTGTTCTTACCTTAACCAAACCTCTTGTTTTATTGAAATCGAATTTGAATATAGCTTATATAGTCCTCAACCATTGGCGCCCCCTCGAATTGTATCATATCAATTTGTAAATGGGTAATGTAGTGCATCTTATCAATTCGTTTCTCTATTCTCTATTTTGGCCGGTAACTATAAACTGAGGCTGTGCAATTACTTCCGTAGTTCAGCAGTGCTACGTATATGTGAGCGATACAGCGCCTTCTTGCGTGTCTATTTAACTATATATTCGTTCATTGGTTCAGAATCAATGACCACTAAATCTGTAATTTAGACAGCTAGCAAAATGCAATGGCGTAATCATGCCTCATACTTCAAAAAGGCAACTTGACTTGAATTGTGACTTGACTCGTGACTTGACTTGACTTGACTCGACTTGACTCG
>ATSW01088708.1:0-10534 GCA_000444245.1 Botryllus schlosseri
GCGCTATACTTGTCCAAATTTGCAAGTTATGTCTGTACGCGAGAGCTGACCTTCAATTGCGGGTGGTCGAATTTGTGTATACACGATTCGAAAATAAGGTTTCATTTGTTGGCACATGATTCGGGAATAATGACAACGTGTTGGCACGGAACTCTGCATCCTACAAGTGAAGTTTCTCAGCACTATCATCGCACATCTCCACTTTCTTCTTTCTATCAACGAATCTTAACAACTCCCGTATTTCAGATTCTGACCAGTCGATCAGACATCTTGGGTCGCCAAAGGGGCAACTATTATGATGATCACAGTGAAAGTGATATGACGCATGAGGGCAGAAAACCGTTTTATTAAACGTTCTTTGCGTATTTTCTCAGCAATGCTTTTAACTGGTGCCAACGACACGTAAAGCGAATCGCGTTCATTCCTGCTTCCATACATGTGCATTAGGGTTGTTCAGAATTGACCGACTTTCAAAAAGTCTAGGTTTTCAGTCCGTTTCCCATGCTTATACCTTAAAAACAAATTCTGGCTACTTTTTTGTAATTCATCCCCTGCATCCGTGTGCACATTGCCGTTTTTTCATGCACCCAAAAAATTCTTCGGAATTAGGGGATTCCCACGTTGGGAGTGACTCGACAGGAATTACAGGTGTTCTCATTGACGTGAAGCCTATGTGCTAGCGTTGTTGACGCGCTAGGCACGCCAGTGAAATGGGAATCATTGATTAGTCAGATGTTTTGCTGCTTTGTTGTTGATGAACTGTGTTTACGATTGAGGTGCAGGACTTGCCCGGTGGCTTTTTGACTCACGCTGTTAGCGAGTCTAGCGCAGGGATTAGTGATTATAGTATTGTAGCAGTATTGCATTATTCGGTCTAATAGACCTGATACTCTTTCCTGTCTACTGGAATAGAAAACAAAGCTTGTACATGTCTTTTCCAGTGACTGTGCAAAACAGCCAATCGGTTGCTCAGATTTTTATGTTAGGACTAAGAAAGCAATGGAGTATTTCCAATTTAGGAATATTTATCTTCCAGAATCAATAACTTGATCTAATCCGGCTATTCTTGCACAAGTTGTGCAGTACGGTATGTGTTTGACCTGAGAGAACTGAAATGTTTCCAACTAATCTTTGTTGCTTGATTGAGTTGATGTATATTTATTTTTCTAGGATTGGCTCTAGTGCGAAATGTCTGAAAAGAAATTGTCATCTAGTGCAATAGTATCAAAGAAAACTAGAAGATCACGGTCGCAGACACAACGTTTCGTAGTTGGGCCATCTGAGGAAACATTACGGCAAGGGTCGGCAACCTACGGCCCGCGGGCCGGATCCGGCCCGCCAAGCGAAATCGTCCGGCCCGCGACATAATAATTAGTTATCACAAGAATACGACCCGCCGCTTCATAATGAGTTTCAATCTTGCAGTGCAGCGCTGCATGAAAAAAATGCGGCATTGCTACGATATAATAGTAGCCTACATCGTATAAGTCTATTGTTACGCCATGAAACGAAGGTGGTTGAAGTAGGAGATGGAGATAGACTAGACTGGATCAATGCTTATCAATCCCGGATCAGTGCTTATCAATCGCGTGTATCTCGCAACCGAAGGTGTTCCATGCTTTTTTAAAGGGTTAATCACTCTAACGGGGTGTGACAATAAAGGTGTTCTTCCTTTGCTTCCAAAAACGCTTGGAGCATCTCAGACGCAATGACGGAATCTCAAACTATTCAATTATAGATAACTAGCCTCCGTATGTTAGTTAGCCTGTCTATAGTTTGATTTTCCAGAAGGCATTGTGTGCCAAGACAAAAAAACTGAATAGTGTTTTGGCCACAATGGTGAAAACTGTTAATATGATTTTTGTCTCATCAACTGAATCAGTTACGCCAGATATTACTAGAAACAGAGAATCAATATGGCGATGGCACGTAGGCCTATATCTGTCATGTTCGCTCATTGAGTAGAGCAGCTATGCTTACAAGAGTGTATGAACTGAGAAATGAAATAGCAACTTTCCTCGAAAATACAAATATTGCCGACTCATAATCTTGTAATCGAAAAATCGAAAATGGGTATCTCATCTTGCTTTCCTGGTACATTTAAGTTATAAAAAATTGGTAGTAAAATATTGTCGAATACTTCGAAATCCAAAATGCCGTCGCGGGCCGCGTGTTCGAGACCTCTTGGCTATACCATTCACCAGAGTGCGGACTCCGATGATATATAATTATAGATTACTAACCTACCTACAGATATATAGTAGATACGCAACTCCTATCGGTTACGCATGGGCAAACAGTGTCTCTTCTTGCTGAGTAATCTAAAAGTAGCATAATTGGCAGTGCTACATCTGGCGACCTGAGCGCTGAAATTCAATATAATTGGCCACGATCGAAAGCCAGTGTCGCAGTGATTCCGAAAACAAAACACACAAAACAAAATCTCGCCAGGACAACGACACCATGCACCCCGAAACAGCCCCAAAGTCCGAAAACCGGCATTGCTCCAACAATGGCACCGCCGCAACACAATGAACATAATAATGACCAATTTCGTCCAGTGATTGTTCTGATCAATGCCGATTTCAGACCCCGAGGACCGCCTCGAGGTCGTTCAACTGTCCTGACAAGAACCCCAATTCGCATTGTCGGAATTAGTGCGACACCAGCTCCCGTCCACGACCAGATTAATTAAATTTCATACCCCGGGTTGGTCCTCGGATTATTTTCTCAAGGTCTCTACTTATAGTGGCTGGCGAACCCGGTTCAAGTCGGGTCAAGTCGCATGTCGTGTTCAAGTACTCCAACACAGTTTAGAGAAGTCAAGCGCATTTCCACAGTTGATCGCATCACGTATTCACGGACTCATCGAGCAAGGCACACACGCACGCTTATATATTGTGCGGTTATGCCTGCAAACCTGGTTAGTGGTCACGTGTGGCGATCATTGCGCATAGTGATCTGCTTTATCGAAATGCATCGAACATTTTGTCCCGCTTAGAGATGACTATTACGTATTATGAGCTAGAAATATGATAAGTGACTTTGGCCCCAGACGAGGAAAATATAGCTGAGAAGAATGTATCGATATTATGGTTCAATTAACACCTTTAACTTCGAAAACTTCTGGTGCGGAGCTGGTAGCCGACATTTAGTTGACAATTTTACATTCTCACCTAGTTATCAAATCGGCCTTATTTCCTTCCGTAGAAGCTTTCCGAAGTTTTAGTTCATTTTATAGCGAGTTCACGGTTCCCGAAGAATAAATATGTTGTAGCCATTTTTTCCATATAAAATACCCTTACACAATCGAGAAAGTAACCTACAGGTTTCTGAATACGGCAACCGCATACGTAACAAAGGCAGTTACCACCTAAAGTCTGGCGACACATAGTGGTTTGATGGACCCTAATTAATGCAGATTTAGCGCTTTTTTATCAATATTTAGCGACATCTAGCGATTTTTGACACCGGTTTTAGCGATTTTCTTCCATCCGGAGTTGGCAACACGGATCACAAATATATGCAAGTAACATTTATTGATCGATTCATTCATTCTCTTTGAAAAAATTCGAGGACATGAATACACAGTTGCACAGAGATTTCATGTCGTAATTGTATCAAATGTAAAGCGTAGTTATTTAAGTAATTTTTTCAACGTTACCACATTGAAGTGGCTCGCGCAATGGTTCCTAAATCGCGTGTGTCCATTTGGCCGAAAAGGTTGGCCACCCTTGTCAAAATAATGAGTGCTGTCATTGTCATCTTTTTGACCTGGAATAAGTGCTATCATAGTCATCAGCCATTATTACTCTGGTAGTAATATAGGCTATATGATTTCATACTCTCTTTGCCTTTCAGTATACAGTTGCGTGCCCTCATTTTTTCGGGATAATTCAGAATCACCCAACCCAATCATAGCCTACATCTTGACACTCAAGAAATCAAGTGGACGGTGCACTTCGACGGGCTAGTGATAAATGACGTAGTAGATTTCACATATGCTTTAGATCTCATTTTCTCACTGTATTGGGTATTCAATATCCAGTTCGCTCCTGGTGTGAATAATACTCTGCATTTCTTGTCCATCTACATTGCAAAAATAAAAAGGGCTGCGTATGCCGCCTGCGGTCGCTTCAATGTGTGATAAAAATTGATGTGCAGCTTTGAAATTCATTTTATCATTGATGTACAAATTGGTAAGTTACGAAGTAGTTTTGCATTTTTAGGGTGTTAAAGTAGATTTTGCGTCAAGTGATTATGTTTTCAGCATACTTCATTACTTCAAAGTTTCGACGCTGTAAAGTATAAATAGTTATGGAATAGGTTTGTACTGGACCTAATAATTTACTTTCAAAGCTACATGAGTTCTTGTCAAGCCATTCATCTTCAGCATGCTGTCTTCAAGCTGCACTCATGTGGAATAAATATAGTTCCAACGCTCATGAGCTTGCCTTTACACCTTTTACCGCTTCGATATTATTGCTAATTGCCGGAATATTCGAGTAACATGCTGGGTCTGCTGTAGGCCAAGTCATGCGAATATTGTTATTGCACAATCAATTTTCTTTTTAACTGCATACTGTGCCTGAGCCTGCTGCCGTTGTTAATTCACTGTAATGAAATGAGCCTTTTGCTATACATTTCCGAACAATCATGGCCACCGAATGCATTGGGTCTTTCGGCTTATAAGTACTGCCAGTATAGGTGCATGATTTAGGTATAATGAGAGAAAGTTTTGAGTTTACAAGATTTTGCTTGTAACGAGTTATAAGAATGGTTTAGCTTATTGTTTAGCTTGTACTACAAGAATGGTTTAGCTTCCTGTTTAGCTTGTACTGAGTTACAAGAATATAACCCTGTATAAGCTTGTCTTCGAGTCCAGCATATTTTTTCTTGTAAATTTACAAGAATATAATTTAATTTTTACAGTTTAGTGAAGTAATAAACGCGGACGCTTTTTGTAGCATGTCATGTAGTACAATCAGCTCCAAAATATCAAGAACAGAAGACAGCTTCAGCGACAGTCCATTTGGCTGGATCGGTATGTAATTGCCATGCTGAATATCAAGAATTGTCATTTGATAACAATGTTATTTTTGCAGCACGCGTTCAAGATCCTTTGGAACAAATCCAGGACACTTTGGCTAGAATGGAGCCTATAATACTGGAAATACTGCAGAGCATGAGAAGCAAGAGAAAAAAACAACCATTAATCACAATTAATTGCTGAAAATATTATCCCAGTGCCAATAGCTAGTAAAGTGGGTTTAGAGCAGGGGTTCTCAAAGGGTGGAATTTGAGGTGGACCACAGAACTATTTGGAAAATCGTAGAATTACTAACAGTTCGGTTTTATTTTTTATGTTCAGACATTCAAAAATATATATTCATATTATCGAATTATACGTTTGATGCATAAAGCTTTTTATTCGACTCAGATGAATGAGACTTATATAGTCACAATGTACAGTGGCACGCATGGAGTCACAATGTACAAGTCGAAATGGGAGAGGAAACGGCGGCTTTTGTCCCCCGGGTTATGACAACCTGCGGTCAACAGCAACGAAAATAATTTCGATGATATGACTGGATGTTAACACTGAATTAACCAAGTATTCCAGCAGGGTCATGCGCCGTCTGCCCCTAAAAGGTGTGTGTGCATTAAACTCGGACTGAAGTGCATTTGATGTAGATTTACGGTACTATAGCAGGTCGTATTATAGTAACATAATATCCATAATTGCAATTTATTATCAATTTTCAACTTCCTGTGTAAGTATACGGCAGTACCGCAACGAATTGTAACTGATTGAGGAGTTAGCGCAGCACATTAATCTTCGGAGTCGGTCTAAAAATGTCCGGCCTTGAAATTATTGTACATTATGTAGAAGTAACATTAATTGATTGTATAATTGGATATAATATTCTGACCACGCAACTTCAACAGGTACAAGACATATACAGCTAGTATATTGAAAAAATATATCCCCCACATCTCTGTAGTATCCCATTCGCCTAAGAATTGTTAGAAGCGGGCCAGAAATAAGCATATTGGCGGCGACGACTACAATCATTAAACAGGACTATGACTCTAAGATGTGGGCCGCAGAGCATTTTCAATCCGGAAAATGGGCCACAGCCCAAAAATGGTTGAGAACCCCTGGTTTAGAGCAATTTGAAAACAGATTGCTGGAAAACAAAGATTCTGCAAGCGATGCGGTATGCATTATCAATAATGTTCATCCTTTGCTTATCAAGTTTCTTAGGGTATTGCCAAGAGCAGGGGTCTGCAAATCCAGGCACAAATGGCACGCGAGATCATTTTTCATGGCATGCCAAATGATTTCACGCAAACGAAATATTTAGACCATGTTTTTGCAAGAAGTGAAACGGAAGTTTTCGAACTGTACAAAGGTCGTAGGCGAGCCTAAAATTCTTTCGTAAATCAACATAAAATTGAGTCTTTTGAGGCAGATTTTTACATCTTGAATTTTTTTTTCCGCCCCTTGCGCGGTTTCTTGGAACCTGATGTCTTGATTATAATGTGTAAACCCCTAATAATTAAATAAAGATATCTATATGGAAAAAATGTTTTTGAAAAATATGCATAACGTAGTACAGAAATGAGTCAACGGTATTAGCAGCTATGAAAGAACGTCAACCGAATATTGTATGAATCTTTGGGATGTTTTAGTCTATGAGTGATATTCACTGTGCACTGTGTGCAGTCTACGGGAGCGCAAGTTATGAACCGGCATTCTGGCGCTGGGAATTATCACGCTATAGAAGACACGGCCTATGCATAAAGTTTCGGACAACATGCTACCCCCATGCGGTGTATGCGGTGCCAAAAGGATTGTCAAAATATCCGCCGCATGCTGGGCAAAGCGTTCGACATTTATCTACCCACTCTCAAGGCGCCGAAGTGACCAGCGCCAAATAGTCCAGCGCCCGCATCAAATGAAACCTGCCGAGAAAATTTTGAACCCATGTCGAAATGCGAATTTGGCATCGTGCTCGTCTCTCGGAAGGAGATATTCATTTAGTTTCGTATGGTGTACAAGCGATCCCATTGCTTTTCTATCTGTTTCATGTTTTCCGGCGAACAGGTCCTATTCATTAATTTCGCATTTTTCATATTGTGATTTCGCCCTATTTGTTTATATACGTTGAACTCGCAATCCCGCTCCCGTAAATGGCGGGTATTGTTCCGACTTTATGTGATGTACTGTCGATGTGACTCAAGTCGATCATGTATTTATATTCTTTATTTCGTGATCTCATGGATGAATAAAATACTTCGAATCAAAAAATGTTCAACAAGTAGTTGATTTTGATGAGGAATATTTGAGACCTTTACTACAGATCTGACAAAATGGTGGACGCGAGACTATTTTTTAGGGACCGCGAAGCATCTATCAAAAAAATCATACCATCCCTGTCGGGAACTGTGGATTTTTAGAATATGAAAATTTCGAGGCCGCACTCATTTTCCAAATGAAACTCGAAGTTGGTCAAGTTGTTCCATTGATCTGTATTTCGTAGAGTTATTCAAATTGAAATTTAGCGCTGTTCAATGTGACTACATTTTTTGATTTGATTTTGCGCATGCGAACTCTCGAACAAAATATACGCATAACTTTAAACAGTAAAAAGCCTACCTGTATTCGGAATTACGGTGTGACATGAACACGACTTAACGATGTACAATTGCACTCTCCTTGCATTTTCGAAGTCATTATCCTCGACCAGCCCTACCTATCTCTGATTATGTGGGCGGAGAGAGGATCAAACTATATAGTAATATGGAAGAACCAATATTATTGACCTGACGGATATAGAAATCAGATGCAGATAGCAAGCCCCGCCAGAAGTTGCATCGATTACTCCATGGTGGGCCTAAAATGATTGTTTATTTGGACGGAAGGGGCTGAAGAAATGTTGTTTCGGTCTCTGTTCGACAACATACAGCCGCATACTCCTGAACCGGATCGTTACCATTTCTGAACTTAAGCAAAGCTTTGCTCGTGTGACGTCATACCGACAGACAATGTGCTCATAAATAACTCGTTTTGAAATCCACTAGTATCAGCTCTAAAGAGTGTCCGGAATTTGGGTCAGACATATGGTAACCCTAATTTAAGGTCCGAATACATGAAAGTAATTGAATCATGCATGACTCAATCGGACACGTCAAAGAAAGATCAGCCAAAAATGAAGATGGGGAAGATCGCCTCCTTTTCCTTTGATGAATCGCATAAGCCTCGCCTCGATAAACTTCTTAGCAGTTGACTTGCTAGACTGGCTAATCAAATTACACAAAGTGAGCGAATACGTCGGTCCTTCAAGGCCCACGGCTATGACTTCCAAGATGTCACAAATGGGTTCTGGACTTGATGATCGAGCACAGCAAAAAATCCGCAAGTGTATGGAAGAAGAGCTAACGACAGTGAGACGGAATAATGGATGTTTTTCGATCACCTCAGACGAATCAACTTCTACACGAAACAGGCGGCACATGAATTTAAACGCTTTCGGTCGCTGGATTTGATTCGTATTCACGGGAGCATGTTTTTGCGTCAATATTACAAGGAATAAATGTTGTTTGTGTAACTTGTATGTGTATTTTACTACCTTGCTAATCCCGGGATTGAGGGGAGGAAATCCCGCTCCCAGGATTTCAAATTTGATCCTGAATACCCGGTACGAATGTCAGAATTTTATCGCTTTCATAAATCCTACGCGCCTGCATGCATATCTTTCTTAGGTTCCTACATGCATGCATCATTTGGATTAATGTTCTTGATTTGATACCGCGATATATAAGTCCGAGCTAGGTTCTGGTTTCGTATGCCACGGGTGCACATTCATTCAGTCTTCATTCACACCCGTATCAGGGGTGGAAATACTTTTTCGCTTAGAGTGCATAACGGTTTTAGAAACATGCGATTTCCAAGAAGCGGGCTGCCAAAACGCCAGTGGCCCAATATGATATCACCGCATGTTGGCCGAAAGCTCCGATATTGATATGTCCAGGCACCGAAATATCCGTTACTTAGTAGCAGTGTTGGGACCAAGTCACTACCTTCGATTCACGTGTCAATCTCGACACGAGTCAAGTCGAGTCACTCGATGTTTGTAGGTGCGAGGCAAAATTTCGCTATGAATTTTGATAGCTGTTTGAAAGCTAGCTGTTTGAAAGCTGCCATTTCTTTTAATTGGAGGGACGAAAATAGACGTAAATACGTATGCAAAAAGGCGTCGTACCGCTCACACAACGAAACTGGATAACCTCAGTCTATAATTATAAGCCAAAATAGAGAATAGAATACGAAACCTCGCAAAGTTGAAACGAATTGATATGATGCAATGCACTAGCCACCAGAGGTGGTCAAAGTACTCAAGAAAGCTACTCAAGTAGAAGTCGAAGTAGCGTCGCAGAAATCTACTCAAGTACAAGTAGAAGTACTTTTTCCATAAGCCACCTAAAACTAATTGAAGTAGAATTTGGCTGACTTTAAATCTACTCAAGTAAGTAAGTAGTTTTGAACAGTCTTAATTCGTTCGCATTGACTGTCAAAAGCGGCAAATTGAGCTATGCGGAAGGTGCAGACACCTCGATTCGTATTGATGCATCCCAGGAGGTATCAATTTTCGACACAATAAGCATTCTTTCGCATCATAAGATGCAAATTATAGTACTGGCATGAAAATGCGATATTTGTTTACTCGAACACCCCGTTTTAGAGAATATTATGACATTGCACCCTATCCCATATTATATGGCCCAAACGTTAGGCGAAGAGCAATACGGAGGAGTTGTATCGGATACGGTTTCAACACTTTGCGCGATTGGTATACGTTAATAACAAATATTGTGGATCGTAAAATTTATATCTAGTGTAGCTTTATTTTCGAAAAAAAAAGGCATTGTGCTTTTATGCTTCAAGATGTATGTTCTGCAGACAAAGAATTGAAAGTAATTAGAACTCAAAGTATGATACTCCGAGTATTACACTCGGAATTGAAAGTGAAAGACAAATGCCACTTCTAATAAGCGGAAAATATATTTCATGTATTTTGCCCATAAAGCTTCAAAGGTGATCTGCTAAAACAGGTGTAACGTTCCAAAAAGCCGGATATTTCAGATTAGCAGGACACGTCATGGGCTGCTAGATAACGATAGGATAGGTAATTGCTAGATTGCGAAACGGTAGTTTCAAGCGTTATGGTGGGCCATATTTGCAGCGTCAAAATATTTGATATGGGCGACAATGTGGGTGTGAGCGGAACCATAAGCAATCCGTTATACCTAAATTATATTCACTGATACTTTCGTGAAAACATGTATGTCACTCCATAACTACTGTGCGCGAAGCGCAAAAATTTCTGGGCTCTACTTGACTTTTATGAACATTAAATGTTGGTACTCCGTGAAAACAGTCCCGAAATTCCTCAGACTATCTTTTGTATTGGGGATTAAACTACTTCTACTTGACAAACTGAAAATAGCGAAAAGTAAGTAAGTAGAT
>ATSW01088719.1:0-12796 GCA_000444245.1 Botryllus schlosseri
AGTCTCAGACGTCTCGCCACGTCAACACAACACCAATTCCACTAATGCAATTTTGACGGTAAAAAATGTAATGTGCCTTACCATTGATAGAACTTTGCACCATTAGTTGTCTCGACGTGAGCTTTGCTATATACTCGTTCGGATCTATGCTACGATCGCACTGCTGTACGGATTTGTACAGATCGTCCGACATCAGGATCACAAATGAGCCTGAATCAAAAAGCCACGTCACATGACATCATACCAGTTTGAAATCTTGTAGGAGTGTCAGTTATAAATTGTCCACAACATATTACAATAACTGCCCAGGCTCGAGATATGTTCTATGAAATACAGAAATTGTCTCGTGAACTGAGAGTTTAAGTGAAGTCACATATCCTTGCTCAGTATCAGATCGTAAAATAACAAAACTAGAATTGCAAAAGAGAATACAGATGCGAAACGAGCCAAACTTGTTGTACATACATTTGCTATTCTCATACCCACAAGAAGGAGCCATGATTTGATATAACGACATAATTGTAATGACTCGAGTCACAATTTTTTTGTGACTCGACTTGACGGGAGTCATTTTCCAAAAAAATGAAAAATTACTGGACTCGAGTCAATTTGTGTATTGACTCGACTTGTACTCGAGACTGGGTCTACCAAGACCGGCATTTCATTGTAATTTCGAAGAATAGTAAAGTTATCATACTATTGTTATTTCGTCTATCAGTACTGGTACATGAAAATGCTACCAAAAACTGTTAAAAGTGAAGAAAATTAGTGTGTTATGAATGCGAAGCTATCGATATCACCGAGCAGAGTTGTAAAAAGTGGGTTTAACGTGACATTATCTCGGAACTGATCAGTCAACACAATGACTTGGACTTGACTCGGCGATGAACTGAAAGTGACTCGACTTGACTCGAGCGAGATTGACTTGGGACCCGGAACCTCGCGACTCGGTTACAAACCTGTATAACGAAACTTGATTCAACGTCGAAGTTTTCGTGAATTCAGTAATTCTAATTTGGAAAAACTTGTAGCTGTAATTCTAATTATAATCTGATTGGAAAAGCTGTGAATTTTCTAGTTGTCTAAGTTTTCCTGATAGGATTATCATCAAGTTTGTGACTTGGAAAGACATTGCATTTTAACAATTAGTACAATCGTACATGGCGGGAATTGGGTCTCTTCTAGCGAATCATAAGTATTTCGTCGTATAAAGCGGCGAATGTAAAACAATATCACATAATTGTCACCTGGATAGTCATCCATGATCAACCCTTCCGTTATGGAGGGTTCCGCTATCGACGGTTCGCTGATAGCGTTTCGTAAAAATTCGTTTTCTTTATAACCGCCTTTCACCGAATAATCTCCGATGCACCGGGCGCATTCATTTATACCTGGTACGAAGCACGAGTTACTACTACAGTTCAAAAGGTCTTAATTGTAGCACGCGTCTGGAGTATCAGGGTCAAATTAGAATAAAACAGTGCAGAAATTGATCACTGGCGAAATACTTGAATTGACTTTTGACTTGTGTGGACACAACTGGGTCTGTGATCTTTGGAACAGCGATTCGTAGACCAGTGTTATCATCATTGATTACTGTGTGCACATTATATAATTGCCTTATATAATGACGACTTATTGGGTTGGCTAGTTTCAACATCGCATTGTGGTGCGACATGGAATACAGATTCTCTGCGGTATTATGAATAACTCACCTAATTTCCCACGATTTTGCAGCTTTTCAATATTAATACCCAGATTTTTTAACCTCGCCAGTTCTTGATTTTGATAAATATTGTGATCTACGCTGAGTTGCTGAACCTGTAGAAAGAGAAAGATAGTCATACTTGAACGATGTCATTTCCATGACGTCCTAACACTACATGCCCAAAAGGGTTGTTCAAAACTTTTCTTATCCAAATTTCACTAGCGACGAAATTGTCAGGTTACCTACAAAAACGCTACACACCAAAAGCCGTCGTCAAGATGTAATCCCACGAAAAAAATCAGCACTGTACCGTCAGACATGCCTGGAACACGATGTTTGGTCCTATCAAAGTGTCGAAATTTGCAACCGAAAACACTATTATTTCAAAAAATGGTTGAAATTTCAAATTCAGATTGCAAGGCGTCTACCTGCCGGAATTGACTAAAATTTGGTGTGTAGCCTACCGATTTTGTAGGCAACCTGAAAAAGTTATCACTAAGCAAGGGAAATTTGGGAAAAAAAAGTTATTTTGAACAACACTAATGCACATGCTAATTTCAACACTAGACTTACAAGAGAAACAACATTGATACTCACTTCGAGGTGATTTTTGGCTGCGTTGAACTGGCAGAGTACGGCTCTGCACTCCCCGACATTCGCAACAAACAACTTATTATTAATAACGAGCGCCACAACCGCCGTAGTCCCCCCTGAAAGAGAGTAGACAAAACTATATTAACACAAATTATGATGTTTAAGATTATATTGGAGCAATGTCCATGTTTCAATGAACTATATCTTATACCATGTGTGGGGGTGAGATGCAAAAATGTGTCCAAGATCCAGCAATCCACCATCAAACCTTGGTCAACGACATTCCTCCACAAGCTGAATCCGATTAACCAGCTGGTCCTCATGTACAACAAATGCAACATCAGCATATTTGCGGCTTCAACGGGCCAGAAATGTTATAGGTGAAACTTGATGCAATTTAAAACAAATATGATAGTTTAGAGCAGACATGACAGTATTTGAAGACACAGAACTTCAATATATAACTGAATAATGTTTACATGAACTTGAAATAAACCACAATAATTTTAGCTGACCTTCACTGCGATGAAGAATCGTCAACAGCTGGTTGAGAATTCAAAAGAACTTCGCGTGTCAACAGTCCAGTCATCAAATTCATATAAAAGCATTTGGCAGATAGGCTGGGCAACTGGCAACATTAATCAGGGGCCATACCAGCGACGCAGAAACAATTTTTAGTCAGTCCCAAACATGTCTCGCAGAATCGTCGTTTGAATGAAGTTGGGAGAAAGTGACAAAACGATTCTCTTACCTCTAAAATATGTATATTCATCGCTTTTGTGCGTTGATTTGAAACATTCAACACTATTCTATGATCAATTGGTATGAATCTTATGATTGAGTACGTAAGTTGTGAATATCTGATATTGGGACTTAACATTTTGAGGCTGACTTAGCTCAGCTAATACTGAAATATGATGTTCTATTCATTTTCAAACAATTGGACGTTATTCAGGGCTTTTGCAGGCCATGAGTTTAACACCCTCCCTGTTTTCATTCGTGACATCAAAACATGTTCCAACAAATTCCGCTCGAGCAGATCATCATTAACACTAAATTAAAGACATGCACTACAAATTTACCTTTAATTTCATTGTCGAGCGCGGTGATTCTTGCATAAAGTTCAGGGCATCTTTCTTTGACTGCTTCACGAGTTAAGCGATGCGGGATCTGAAAAAGCGTCAACATGGCAGAGGAAGTGAAGCCAACTAATCAGAGATATGTCTAGAAATACAAACACCTACTTAATTACGAAGGTTCAAGCCAATGTTATGAGTGATTGTGTTGGAATCTCCCAAGTGTTATTGAAACCGTTTCAAAGTATAAACAAACGGTAATCATGCCAAAAACATCACAATCAGTGGAAGTGAACTAGCAAATCAACACATCTTCAAATACAGACATGAACTATGAGGATGCAATGAATAAGAGAGAACTAATTATAACATCTTCAGTCATGTGACATATTCATGTGCCAAAATTTCAATGATCAAATATTTACCGTACAAACGACTAAAACGTACCTGCGTCTGCACGTAAGTCTTTTTCGCCAGCGCATCATCGATTGACTCAAAAAAGCCTCTTTCGACAATGCTAAACGATTGGTACAAAACTTTTCGTATCGACGAATCAGGGGGATTGTACGAAGGATTGATTTGACCTAACAATAATTCTGCGGGCAGTCGCGAAGCCGCAAAGTGAGCTGCTTTAACGCCATCGTGTCCATCAAACAGCCCGTAGAGGTAACACCCATTTTCAGCTCTGCAAGAAAGAACCATTACGGTAAATCACAGATAATACCATGCATATTAGAAGCAAACTTTCAGGTGTAAAATAGTAGATCATATACGAGAAGACTATAGTTTTGTTTCATGAAAACTGAGACACATTTTCCTTGTAAATCAGAAAATCACCGTCTCCTCATTGCAATTTCATCAGGTGCTGCAGTTGGCATACCAAGTTATGCACTCAATATAAACCAGGGGGCAGGGGGTTCTCAACCGTGGGCCGCAGTCTAACGGGGGCAACGATAAAAGGCTTCATTAATGGATTGCAACATGTAGGCCCTACCGGTATTAATTTACAGAAACATAGAATTGTGACACAAAAACCCCCTATTTAGGCTATAGTATTGTAAAGCTAGCTAAAAGCATGTTTTTTCATCGTATAATATCGTATATCAAAGACCAAGCCTAATATAAAAGGCTCGCTAAAACAAAATCAAGCCTGAGCCCGAGGTATAATTCATTTAATCACTCATTAACTTTTTTCATTGATTTCGTTTCCTTCGCTGTTCTTTAAAGTTAAACAAATACATATTTATTTCACTGAAGGGACCACAGTCTTTTAGAGTCACAGCCTGCAGGACCATGACACAGAAAAGGTTGAGAACCACCGATTCAAACCTTTTGGAAATTGTTATCGCAATATAAGCCTAATGCATCAGCCACATTGAATCATGCAGCTAGGCTATATTTGGACAGTGAAAGATATGTGGGTGTAGTCTGACTAAGTCAAAATGTGTAGGCCTAGGCCTATACAGAATACAATGATCACAAAGCTGTACTCTTTGGCCTAAAAAATTAAGAATTTAATCAATCAAAGTGAAGGTATATAGATGTAGATATTAAACGAGAAATACAACTACTTATTAACCACAAGTATGGCTTGGTGTGAATAACATATTCTACCTAATATCTTTGTAAGATTCAGTTAATTGCACCCATCCCATTGGCATCAGTCAACAACCTCAGATCCATGAAAATCTAGTTTCAAAACCACCAAACTTCAATGTCTCGATGAAATCGAGAACAATACGCATAACCACAGAAAGAAACGCGATATCCCATAATAGTGGAGTGGAATATCGCCTACAGGAAAATCAGATGCCTCAACGAAACCTTCTTCTGTTGTCCAAACACTTGAAACATGTTCCTACGAGAAGCTCGTAATTATGAGACAGTATGTCTGGAGATTTCACAGAAAGAAATTACTGTGTGGTGCTCGAGTAAATTTTTTGTTAAAAATATTTGGAAAACGAAGATGAATTAGATATACTATTCAGAGTCCAATGTTAAAAAAACACAGTATTACATCAGTTAATACTGCAAAGTATGGATTTGATTAATCCGCCATCACATTACGCCAAATCATGAATCCTGTTCGGGGGGCCCTGCGTTGATAACCACAGTCCCGCCAGTACCTAGCCTATTCCTATAGGCAAAGGGAAATAGGATTATAGCATTAACTGCTAACTTACTGGTACCAAATACTCCAACACAAAATGTGATAATAATGCTTCTTATTATAAACTACAACATTCATCAAATTGCAGCCTTCGACATCTATATTTGCAATGGAATCCAAATAAATCAGCATATTCAATTTCCAAGTTCATACGGCCCATAAGCAGCCCATCAGATGTTTACTTCAAAATCAGAGCTGGGCTATGAAGATTCTTCTTCTGAACTCAATGGCAGATTGCGTTCTACAACACATTGCAGCACAAAGGTACTTAGTATACCTATAAATGTATTGCTGACACACTTAGCGTCGATTGAAACAGATACGTATTCATTAATCGGGTAGTAATACTCATATTAATCCTGTAATCAAATATCTATCAAGTACTGTGAGAGCTGTAAGAAAGGTTAACCTACTGAAATCCAGCATGGCGCTAATGCTAAGGTCTACTACAATTAGTACGTTGTGCCACACCAGGAGACCGGACATCAAGATTTGAAAAGTGTATATCAGAGATTCAACGCATTCTGTACAAGAATGAATTCAATAACACAAATGCTATTTATACGAAAACCTACTAAGGCCACTATTACAGACAGTATATAAGATAAGCTACAATTAGATTACCTACTATTATCATACATATATACCCCTTTCATTGAAGAGACCACAATTATATCACAGTCCTTTCTCAAGACAACAGAATTACATTCATAAATAGAAGGCGCCATTCTAAATATGAACACCCAAATGAAGAGTCGTTATACTATAAACCATCCACAAAAAGATTCAGACAAGGCATGTCAAAACTATTCTGGTTGCCAAAAGGCAGATTCCATATCTCATTTCACAAAGAGACACATTTATGACGCATTACCAGTATCATAAAAGTTATCATTGTTCAAAACCAAATTTCAATTTGCGTCAAAATTCAGAAAAAACGAATAAGGATCTCTCTTTATGTTTAGACAATAATGGCTATTGTTTCACAGAACACACGCTTCAGTGATTAGTCGGACTATAAAGTGTTGAAGACACAGAGTGCTTGTGCCAATGACAACAATGCATGACACACAGAACACAGAAATCTCCAGTTTTGATAAAGGATTACCAATTTAACGCTTCCGACAAAAACGAGAGATAAACAGATTACAAATCGATAAACCCGACAATCAACAGTAGAATTTTAACAGTAAACCTTGAAATAGCATAAAATTATAAGGATTACCAGATGAAGCACAGCAATCTAGTACATATTGTTCCAGGTCTAATAATGCCTTGCCCGAAGCTTTTGAAATCATGAGATTATTACTATACACCCCTTATACATTATGACAGATTTAGTTAAGATAAATAAACATGTGCTAGCTGGACACGAATTGCATTTTTTATATGAATATAGAAATATGAAATTATAGAAATGCAATTCGTGTCCAGCTAGCACGTGTTTATTTATCTTTACTGAATCTGTCATAAGTCTCCGGGGTGTAGTAATAAACATAATTTAGGAGGGATTTATTATTAAGTTTGAACAGTTGTGGCAACTGCTTACAAATAAAGCCTAATTATGTTTCATCAAGAAGAATTGTTGAAGTATTGTAACACAGACTATATTTTGTGTAATATAACAGGCTGACTAAGAAATAGTATTAACAATAGTCGGTCATGAATTCCATAAACTAAAAATCATTTCATTTTTTGTGGAATAACTGACAGTAAGCCATTTGTGAGTTTAAAGGCATGGCTGGAAAGGTGGAACATGTCACAACACAGGCTCATCGGCACAGATGCAATGAGCATTTCCACCCCAAATACCTGAAACTGGCCGAGTGAATAGTTTGCGGTCATCATAGTGATGATCTTAACTTGTAAATTTCAGCTAGTTAACTAGCTAAATAATATTTACAAATCATGTAAACAGTTAAAAACATAGTACATATGAAATTAATCGTTAGAGAGATTAGTATTGACCAACTAGAAGCAGTTTCCAATGTGAAACTAATTGCAATTTGATAGATTAACCTGAAGTCATGTTGAAACATTTGGTCATATCATCATATTTCACAATCGAAAAGTTAAATACAACTAATGTCAGTTTCATTACTTACCTACCCTGCGTAATTACCTGTTGTCATTCTCATTATTGGCAATGACTCTCACGCAATGTGAGGATTGCAATGAAGGTAAGTATTTGTCAAATGCAGAATGGATATTACTACACAGCGTTACACGCTAATGTAATATTATCAAATAAGCAGTAGATGTAAAGGATGGGACAGTGTACACAAACAATTTACCAAAGAATATCAACTCATATTGACTGGGTATGGTGCTACATGGAGCCATTGGATCATATAGTAACCAGGAGAGCGAATCACTTTCATGACAGCAGAAAGGTAAAGGCCGGACATTAACCGAATGGCATCGGCTGCAATTTTCAAAAAATTTTACTTCAATTTTCAAAATCAAAAAACTGTGCCTTAATGGGATTGGAGCACGGTAAACAAGGTAGCGTTCGATTCAGAATTTCAACGCGGATCCGATTGCGCCACTCAAATCATTTCGAGCTCTGTGTCTGGCCACTTATATCGAGAGCAAGCCGAGAAAACGTTGGTTGGAAACAGAAATGCTAAATTGCGGACCTTATGAACCTTAGTATAGGTATGCGACGACGATACAGTCTGGTGTGTTGTAAAGGCTCGGAATTCATCGTTCTAGAGAGCCCTGAGTCGACGGTCTACGTCTAGCAGGCGCTAATTTCTAATCAAAACAATACCGACCGTTTTAGTCAGCTCGCGGCAGGCCGCCGAGAGAGTGAGTCATGCCGAGTGATGAGCGCGCGTATGGTAACTTCTAAGGCTTATAACTCAAACTGTTGTGACCCTATATTAGTCATTTTAGTATTCGTAGACGGATATTTACAGTCCTTACCATAATGATTTACTGCAAATGCTTATCATTACTACAACCTAAGATATATATCGATGTACGACAGCTCTTTGCATACCCAGACGCACGCTCTTGCGAAGGTATAATCGCTCAGTATTATTGTATGTATTCCGAATTATACTTTACCATTAGCCGTTATTTAGAATCATATAGGCAACAACAATTCACAGACACAATCTATGAAGGTTTATGGTTATTAGAACACGAGATATTTCACTTTATGTGACGGGTATTCAGCCATGTGCTTGAAGCTGGTACGGTAGTCTGACGGAACTCGCTTCCCGGTTTTCAAATATAACCTTGAGCGGTATAGAACTAACTAGTATAGTTGCTTTAGCAAAATATAAACAGAAACTGACAATCGCTATTCATAGCAACAAACTACAGCTGGTTATGACGAATGAAACCAACTGAACGACAGTGTATATGACGGGTATGAGGAACGCGCGTGTCTGCGAAATGATGCTTCGGCGGATATTTTTGTCACGCGGCCTATCACATAGCTTTTGATCAGCTTAGATGTAACTAATATCAGATATGAAGATACATGTGGACTTGTATGGACACTAGCTATTCACATAATGAAACAACTATGCCCGAAGACGGCTAGAACGAAACATACAGAACGTTATCTGAGAGGGGGGTCAATGACGCGCGAATTGCCGACACAGTGTATTTTGCAACATATTTATCTACGGTGTTTGATACACGATTTTGACGTCTTCGATATAATAAATATCAAATAACAAGGTATCAATGAACTAGTACGAACAATATCTATTTACAGAAATGAACAGCAACGACCTGGCACGATTAATATGTAATATATCGTGGTTTCAATTACGGTACTCTTCTCTCGTACCGGCATGTCGAAAAATAGACACGCCGGTGCGAAACGGTTAAGTTATGCTTTTCTATTAGTAAATGCAAATTGTTTATTCAATGTCTCTAGACGAAAGATTGCACTCACAAGATTTATCACATTAAAATTATATATTCACACGACAGTGCTCTATTACACCAAGCTAACAAATCTAGTAGTTTGATATAATTGAGGTTGCATGCAGTCCATGATACATCAAATTCCAATTTCAAACAAGAAACTGACAATTACACTTGCAATAAACAGCAAGAAAGCCAACATTGCATGGCAGTGTGACAATGAAGTCCGACTTCTACACACACAATTGGAAGCTAACATTACCCAAAATACATTGTGACAACGATTTGTATATATGTTTAAAGCAGACTTGAAAATTTGTCAAGAATTTCTGCTCGAAAACATCCCTATTTGTGACTCACCTACCACAGGAGCCGAGGAGACAGGGATAATAAGCGGGATGATATTTTCAAGCCACAAGAATGTCAAAAATCCCGCTCGTAGTGAAATTTGACTCGCCAGAACCTCAAATCAAGCGCAAGTGACGCAAAACCGATAATATAAACACGATTTCCGTACTTGCAAGCTTCACGAAGCTTCAGATTCAATACCACCGTGTATATAATCAAACTGATAACAAGACAAGTCGCTAAAGAGTAGCTACACGAAGACAGGATTACGTTCGATTTGACAATTGAATTTAATACATGACCATTCTAATTACCCATCTCCTCTAGATGGCTATTGTGTACATAAAACAACCTACAATCTGTAGCCTATATCTTTTACTGTTGTGATCTGAGTTACCTTAATGGTATACGGTATGCAACATCATTGTTCGTTATTGCAAACAAAGTAAGTGAAAGTGACACATATGCAAAGTCCACCCGTTATGATCATGGTATATATCAGTGGTTCCCAACCTTTTTCGACCCATCGCCCCCTTTTCAAGCTCAACACCGATCATCGCCCCCCAAATTTTGGGTACCGAAAAATGGGCATGCAAACTGTAAGCAGGTTGACTAAAAAAAAAGGTCAACTTTTCGGCTCGATGTCGTCAAATTTGATACTTTTGCAACTAAATTTCTGTGGGTTGCCTAAAAAAATAAAATAAAAAGTCAGCCGTTTTGACGCGTCATCGCCCCCTCGCTATTTTCGCCCCCCTATTGCCCCCTTCGTCATTTTCGCCCCCCTAGACCACCAAATCGCCCCCTGGGGGGCGATATCGCCCACGTTGGGAACCACTGGTATATATCATCATACAACTCCAGTTACTGTAATCGGGTGCTATAGATTTACATCACAACTGTGTATTATTCCAAGTGTATAATTCGTAAACACTAGGATGTCAAAAATAGTGTATTAGGCGGAGAAGATGATTGTTGACTTATTGTATATCCAAAAACAACAAGAGCCTTCCTGTAAGCAGTTGAAACTTGGACACTGTAGGTCAAATGAAAGTTACATTACATAGTTAAGTATAGTGTTAGGTACAATCATAATACAATTCCAGTACTGGTATAAGGAAATTAGGCTACATAGGCCTACATGACATTTTAACATAGCGCTGGTGATATGATACACTGGTCAATATATGAGCCCGATGTATAGAAACATTATGATTGCATTGCTGAACTTCAGACACCACGTACTATGGCAGCATAGCATAGTTAACAAAATTTGGTTATAACAGTTGGCCTATCTGGTTAACACTAGGTCATGACTTCATTACACCAGACGCAATAAATGTTAGCTACAATACGACTAGCACTGGATGTAATGCCACAAACAAATACTGTCATGTGTCATATTAAATCAACTTATAGTATGATAATTACTTTACTAACAAAGGCGGTATATGGAGAACGGAAAAGAAAGACCAGAGGCTGATGCTTATCCATTACAATGCATGGAATTTTATCAACTACCAGAAATCAAGAAAGACAACTTCCTCATGAAGAGTTAAACAAAAGAAACATTTTATCAGTGATATCAAAATTGAATGTTATAGTTGCTTCTGCTTAAGAATGTCTGCGGTAAAATTCCTTCCCTCCCAATGACAGCTAAGATGCTATCTACTGACAAAGCTAGCAGACCAACTTGGCCCATGCTCGAACAAAAATTGTTATACAGCAGTCGTGCGATACCACTACCTTGGCAGTAAAAAAGGTACTCAACCTTCATGCAAAGAGACCACATTCAATTTAGTATACTGAGTACATTGCAAATCTACCAGATTCATCGGAGGAATCCAGTCAATTTCCTGCTAGGTCTGAATCATACACCAAATCTATCAATTGGGTGATAAACTGCAAGAAGCATCTTTATGCTCTCCCCTCACAAACGATCTCAGAAGGGATTGATTCAACAATTCCAAATAGTTATATCCGGGATAGGCTATTACCAAAATTACTATCATTGATTCATGTGACATGCAAGTCAGAACAACATCTTTTTGCAGAGCCGAAGCATCTTATGTTTGATATCATTTGCTGGATTTGCATGTTTTCATGGTTTTAATAACAAAAAGTAACATGAAGGCTTGTTTGGACTTGCAAGATTTTTAATCCATAATATCACAATTCTCACAACAAAATACATAGTACAAACACAGAGTACTTGAAAGAAAACTTTACCTGAAGTTGAAGGAGTAATCTGAATATTGATGAGCTTCCATGGTCTTGCCATCGGGAAGGTACACTGCATTTGGCACAATGCCAACATCGGAATATTTGCAGACTGGTAGATCATCTGTCCAGCTAACCCCTGACCTTTGCAAGGCCTTCCGATTAGGACTAGGAGTTGACGAGCCGCTACTCATTGGGGTTACATTTGCCATTTATAACACTAAAACATATCAAATAAGCTGCCATTATTACAGTATTATCAACAAGCTTTTATATATAAGAAAAAAAAGAGCCGATAACAAGATGCAAAAGCTGAAAATATTTAATAAGCGCAAGATATGAGCGAAAAGAAATCAGATATGGCGGTCTTGTAATATTATCTACACTACAATTATCACTAGATTTCAATCGAACTTTTTCCCAGCTCGATATAAGATCGGTCTATAGGCCTGGCCTATCACACTATACAAAGTTTGTGAGTTTGTTAAAAGACAGCAAGTGTTCCGTCAAACAGTTCACTTCTGAAACAAGCAATGAATGACTGATCAATGTGCATTACGGTGTGCATAAACATAAGCCATCCCTTCAAGAAATCTCAAGGCATGACATATAATCAAGAGATGATACCTTATCATCAAACATCAATGACCACAAGGTCCGCAACCACAACATTGTATTATCATCTCAATGATTTCTATGTGACCTACTGACCGTTGGCGAACAACTAATCTGATCAATCAGGTAGATAATGCTGCATAATATATGCCTATTGTCTATATATAATATATATCATAT